>PVIU01018255.1:8282-39637 GCA_004026605.1 Ondatra zibethicus
ATTCTTGTAAACAGATGATTATCAGAACCGGTCATAGTGAATGATTACCAGAGTGTAAACTGAGTCACAATGGAACAGGCAGCTTGTCACGTATTCAAGGTTTTTCTGGGAATAGGCTGAACTATGTTAATTTCATTCTGGGTTGAATATCTAGACCAATCCCAATTGTACCCGTACCCCATATTATAATTTATGTAAATCTTGTGGTTTTATCTATAAAAACTTGCTTGCATGGATACTCGGGGTGCTTGGCTATCCCGAAGCTGGGCACCCGCTTGCGCAACCGTGGAATTAAACCTCGTGCTTTTGCATCTGACGGCCTGGTTATTGAGTCTGGGGGCTCCTCGGCGATAAGACCACTTTGGGGGTCTTTCACTTTTAGCTTATTAAGAGTTCTTCAATAAAAACTTTAATGTGATGCAAGTTATATGCTAAACAAATTTAAGGCATTTTATTTTAGCATCTGAATACTATGCAAATAACTTTTATAATGGGGAACCCAACATCCCCTCTCCCAGCAAAGTTTGCCCTCAGGCTTAGGGACATCATTTAGGGGTTGATTATAATTGGTATACGGTTGAGGGATGGGGGAGGAATTTTATAGGCTCAGGGACCTTTTTAACAACAAAAAAGAGGGATGATTGGATGATGGAATAATAGATTGGTATTTGTGAGTTATTGTTTTTAGACAATTATATTGGTATAGATTCGTGTATATGGATACAAAGTTAAATTATATTGAATATTGTATGCATGTATGCTTCTACCTCTGTTTAAAACATTGTTTATGTAATGATATATATATTTACCATACCACAGTGTATATTACTACCTCTGATCAAGATACTTATACATTGTTTATATTTGAAGGTCATTGTCCTCATTTATTGCACAGTTGTTTATTGTCTTAGTCTTTAAGTTAGATATGTATTAAAAATTATAGATCAATAGTCATCTATGTTTGTCATATTTATAATTAGACACTAATCAGGTTCTTTAGATACATAGAGATTATATTCAGTATAGATAGATAGATAATCTTCAACCTCTTCAAGGAGCTGTAGAAAATGGCCTTTAATCTCTAACTTAGAGTTCCTTGGTAGTGAGACACAATCACTCCTGACAACACCAATCTATTCCCGAGAGAATGTTGAGCACCAAAGACACTCCACCTGGAGCCTTTCTTCTTGGCAGAACTGGCCTTTGGGCAAAGAAATGCCCATACCTAAACCACTGACAGAGATACAGAGTATCCGTAAATGGATAAAACAGGACTGTCATATCCTGACAAGACAGGGTAAGATAGTTTTGAAAAGTTTCTTGCCTTTGAAAATGGTATGTCAGTTATGTTAGGCCTTAGCCAAAGTTGGTTGCTTCAACATTGCAAATGAGACTTTGGGTGATTGCCTAGGTAGTCAGTTGTCTCTGTCATTTGTTGCACATTTTGAAAGTTTCTCGATTGCACTTCCTGTTTAATCAAGTAATATTGTTTTCCCTCTTAGATCTTTGATGGAGTTAAAGATTAGATAATTGTAGTTACCTTCCTCATGATTTAGCCAAGCTTAATTTCAATGCAATAGTTAGACTCCTTGAAATAGAATGTTTAATAAAATTTTTGTTATGTATTCCTTGCTTAATATTGTTTGTAATTTTATATTTGGTATCTGTTCCTATTGTATATAGCTGTGTTGGGTTTGGATCAATCTTGTTTAGACAAAAGGGGGAGATCATGGGGAAACTCCATCAACCAATCACATCTAGTTAGGGTATGGCTACCTGGGGCCCAAGTAGAAAAACCAGGAGGACCCAGGTGCCCACTCTCTCTCTCTCTCTGCATGGTGCCCGCCGGACAGATAGGCCGTCAGACCCTCCCACTCTTGTAGTGTGAGTTTCCCCTTTTTAACCATTAAAATATAACTGTTCTTCTTGAGCTGGCTTGGTTATTTATCATACCAACCTAATTCGCAACACTGTTACATGGTAATTTTGTGTGGTTGGTGGTATGAAAGAACTATGGTAGAACGTGTACATGTCTCAATTAATGTCCATGCACTTAAGTAGGATCAGGCTAAGAATGACTTATGTTTGAACCATGATTCTCAACTGCCTCATTTTCCCAACGATGTTGGGGTGTGGTGTTAAATTATGCTGAAGTTTGTATTAAGTGTGAAGCCTGGAAGTCTCAGAGACTATCCCTAGGAGCATTCACCCTTTGCTGAAGATATTTCTCTTTCAAAAAACATACAAATCCAGGAAAAACTTAGATAATTTCCTCCTTGGTATTGTAGTGCTAAAGATAGCAAGCCTTTTTTATTTTGTGGGTTGTGCATATGTGGATTCAACTGGGGTTAGATAAAAAAATATTTGGAAAAAGGTATCTAAACCAAACATTGATAGACCTTTTATTATTTCCTAAGTAATGCATTGTAACATCTGTCCACATAACAACTATGTAACACTAGATGCTATAAGTGATCTGGAAGTGACTTAAAGGATACTGAAAAATGTGTATAGTATATATACAAATATTAAAACCCTTTATAGAAGACACTTGACCCTGTTCAGGTTCTGATGTCCATGTATCTCTTGTAGAAAATTAGATAAATTATATATGATGTTGAACAGAATAAACACAGAGATATGCTTTAGAGAGTTTAAGTCTAATAGCAAACTTTCATAATAATAAGAAAGTAATCATTGCTTAAGTTTATTTTAAAACCCAGCACCAGGCAAAGGCCCTCTGACCTCAGAAAGAGCAAGAGCATCACTTTGGAAAGATGAAGCTCTCAGACTAAATAATGAAACTATTCATGAACTGCCACCTTCCACTGTGCACTCAGTCAAAACCATCTCTTCCAGCTTCATACTCACTGGAGGTTCACTATTACAGGCATTCACTTGCTAGCAGATGAGTAACTTCAACTTCTAATTCCCATAAATGTCTCTGCTCCTTCATTCTTTAGGACCTCTGTTTATCCCTTAACTTCTTCTCACTCTGGATTCCACCGTTCTCCATCCACATACATCCTGATGACTTGTGCCCTAACAGTCTCACTACCCTAGTCTCTGCAATTCTAAATATTACAAACAGTTTCACAGGCACCATGTCTTTCTCACTAAATAGTAACAACAACAAGGACCACCACAACACTCAGGAATCAGAATGGAGTTGAGAGAGTACACATGGGGATCTTGACTTAGAATCCCATATTGGTCATAGACAGTTGGTGTAGTGTGGGATATAAGCAGGGAAATAAAGCTTGTCCTATGGTCTTCCACCTAGTAAAGCAAAGATTTAAGATAAAGAGCAAGTAATTGAACATCCATCCAACTGCCTCACGTTCTTTCCTGCAATAATTAAACAGTTCATGACAATCAGACTTAGAAAATTTAACAAAACTGAAGTACATGCTAGTAAGTAGATTATTTCTTCTAAAATAACAGTTTTTATAAAATACTAGTTATAATTGCTATATATTATTCATTTTAAGTGAATATAGGGCTGACTATTATGGTGTCTTCCATTACTTTAATCTAGGAACCTCTGTGACTTCCAGGGCTACCTGACATTGTCCAGTACCCTGGTCAAAAGCGATGATGCAAGACCATATTCCCCTTCTGTAATACAGTGTACATACCTGGCTGTGCCCATACACACACATACATGTTAGATATATTATATACACACACATATATTATGTATATACATACAAAACACACATTAACATATGTCTTTTATTGTAAAGTCAACAGGTAGTTGCGGAGAATCCACAGTATATTATGTTTATCCAACTGAGCTACTGCTGAGAACTGACAGTATTTTTGTTCTCTCTCTAATCTATGTAGTCTGCTTCCAATAGAGACTATGTGTTGCTATGAGATGAAACTCACACTACCAAATGAAGCAGTGGCTTAATTAGTTTTCACCATTCATGCATATGATATGCATTTGTATTATGTTTGTGCACAGCTAAGTTTAAACCAGTTAAACTGACTGAAACCCAGGTCACTAAGCCTGATTGACAATGAGAATGACCCAGGTTCCTGAGACTCTCTTCCTGAAGCTATTCAATGACTAGATGTGAAATGGGTTTCAGAGGGCTATGCATGAAGAAGATCTCCAAGGTGACCCTCAGAGTATCCTGGTATTGTCATTATTGTTGAATTGTAACAGGGTCATTTTCCCCTGACTTATGGCCAGGATGCTGCTCAGCTTCAGGCAACTATGTCAGTCACAAGAAAGTCTAGACAGAGTAAGAAGATGGAAGACAGCAGCCAGGAGCTTTGGAAATTGCAAGCACATGTTTTACATGCACATGGATCGCATAGTAAGTTGCAAGAGATGCCTCATACAAGAGATGCTGCCACCTGTAAACCTCTATCTGCTCATTTTTAATGATAGTGCTTATAATAGTGATGGCACTTCAATGATCTCTTTCTTAAGAGAACAGTAGGTCATTGAACAAGATGTGGAAGACATGAACAAAATAAGTATTGCAGTAATAGTTTTTAACAGCTAAGCATGCATGTGCATGTAAACTCTAAAACTCTAGTCCGTGCATGTAAACAATCACATTTTTATCTAAGCTACCTCGAGTAAACCTACTGTTCATCACAATTGCAGACAAAGCCCTACTCTAAAATGCAGCCTGCATCTCTGATTTCTATATTGTGTTTAATTCAGGATGATTGAGTTCTCTTAGGTGTACTAAAATTTCCTGAGAGTGAGAATCCCTTTTCCCTAACTTTGTTAAATAAGATTCCCCATGCAAAAAAATTTATCCATTCTGTAGTAACAAGGTTGATTTTAAATGGGTAAACCTAGAGAAACTGAGTTCCACTCCCTAAACACTCCATAATTATCAAGTAACAGGCACTGATCGCTCCAAGACAAAAGCCTGATTTCATTACTACCTGCTGTTTGGGTGGGAAGAAGACAATTATATGTGAATGGTATGATGTGTTTGGAAATGCTAATTAATTATACATTATTTATTAGAAATACATCGTTCTCCTTGTACTGTAGCTAAGAATACAGAATAGCCTGGGAGAACTTAAATAGCTGAGACATGCTGAATTGCAGTGTGAACTACAGTCATTTGTTTTGAAGCAAGATTCCTTTGCTTGTTTGAACACAGCTTTATATCACTCTGTTCAATGTCTTTCCTCTTTATTAGAATGAGCTACCAAGGCCTAGGAGTGGGGACGAGAGATTGCTTTGTCATCTGGCAGGTTTGAGCTAAGCTATTACACTGGTCCTAGTGTTTGAATTTCTCTTTGACAAAGGGAAATAATAGATCAATAATGATGAATTGCAAGTAAATAATTTGCCAGCCTAGGCTAAGGGTCTGTGACTTTAAAGAATGACTTGTAATGTACTGAACTCTGATTAATTCAATCCCTTTGCATGAATGTTGTAGAATTGCATTTATGCTAAAGTCATTACCCATTATTATTTTTTATTATTTGTTGGCATTAGCATCAAAAGGCTACTAACAAATAGGATCTCTCTACATGTGAAGCACACTGAGCACATCCAGTTTCCACAAACCTCCTCATCTGCCTTAGTCTGTAGCACTTAGTCCTAGAAAAGAGCAAAGGTTAAACAAGAGCAGCACAGCAGACCCTAGTAGGCTCTCCTATTCAGTTTTATTGTATGATTTCTAAGGTAGTCATCAACTCTTTCAAATACTTGTTCAGCAAATGCTACAATGAGAGGAACATGTCTGCTTAATTTTAAATCCCTGTGTAGTTTATTTGCTAAAATCCACTGGTTGGCATCTTGATGACCAGAATACATTTAGGATGCCATTTTGTAAGGAAGCCCAAGCTACTCAATGGAGAATCTGATGGGGAAACATTCAGAACCAGCTTCCCCACTATGTATGTGAGCCATGTTGTCAGTGGACACCACCACCATTGCCACATCAAGTCACTACACTCTGCCAAATCAAAGCTTCATGAGCAAAGTAAGTTGCGCGACTGTTCCTAGTTACTAATTCTAAAGAGGTTTATTGTACAGTAGATAGATACCATAAACAGACAGGAAATCCCCCATAAGACTGTTGATAACGAAAGAGGCATGTTACAGCATGGAGGATGCTGGAGAACTGAGGAGCTTTTCATGGAAAAGCAGGCTGAAGAGTCAGGGGCTCAGCCAGACTTAATGCAGAGTTGTTCAGAATGTCAATCTCTACCACCTAAGTCAGAATGGCTGAAGTGCCAACCTTAGTCAGAAACATCTGAAGTGAAGATCCAGATGCTCAGTTTCAACAAATTGCCTGCATAATTCTTGTTTATCCTACTTCCTTACTCTTATCACTGAAAATATTTAAACCAAGGGGTGACATCATATGTTACCAGTAGTAAGGGTTAAGAAAATTAGAGAAGAAGAAAAAAAAAGCAATGCTACAAGCAAAGCAGATGGAGAGATTCAGAACACCTGTTCTACAAGACAAAACCAACCCTAACAGAGAGACACTCTACATGGACAGCAAAAATTAAGGGATGGTTGGGCAAGATGGTGCCTGCTGGTAATACCAGTACTCATGAGGTTTGGCAGGAGACAGGAGTGCAAGGCCATTCTTGGCTGCATGGCAAGTTCAAGGCCAGTCTAGGCAACACAAGATTCTGTCTCAAAAAGATTTTTAAAAAGAGAGATAATGAGATCAGATACATTTAAAAAATGTCTAGGATATTTATTTATTAAGTAGCCACATGACTATGGGATATTTACATATTTTTTTAACAAATTGAGACTAACTTGACATCAAGACAAAGATTAACAAGGCATTTTTCATTTAAAATGTTTGAGAATTTGATACATGAAATGAATACTTATATCATTTCTACCCCTATCCGACCCCCTTTCAACTCGTCCCTTGTCCACCAACAAACCCTCACAAATTCATGACCTCCTCTTTGAATTATTATTGGTCTCACTCCCATTCTCTCTCTCTCTCTCTCTCTCTCTCTCTCTCTCTCTCTCTCTCTCTGTTTCTGCATGTGTGTGTGTGTGTTTGTGTGTACATGGGTTATATAATCAACTGAGCCCATTTAGTGTTGTTTGTATGTACCTGTGTTTAGGGCTAACCAATTGAAATTAGATGATCTATTAGGAAACTAGTGGTCCCTAGAGAAAACAACTCCTCTTTCTTTTGACATCCATTGATTCTTCCTCATCTATGGGTGGTGCATTCTGACTTCTCCCCCATCCACATTGGCAAGTCAGTGTCTTTTGTGATCAGGTATTGTTTGGTGAGCATATCACTGAAGTTTCATAAGTATAGTTTTCATACATATAGAAGACACTATAACAGCAGGTGTCCTGGTCCCCTGACTCTTTCAACATTTTGCCCCCCTTCTTTTCAATTTTTCTCTGAGTTTTAGGTTTAGCAGTTACATTGTAGATATATCAATCACACTCACTTATTTTCTGTATTTTAACCAGTTGTGAACTTCCATAATAGACTCTGTCTCTTGTAAGAGAAACTTCTTTGACAAAAAGTATGAACTACATGTATGTATCTATGAGTATAAAAGTAAGTATTTTAAAAAGAGTTAGAAACTATATTGGTTTAGGAAAATGGCAGCAATAGGTTCTTCTCTAGAAACTATGATCTCTCTGTAGACATAGATATTTGGCTAGGTTTACAGTTTCAGGCATGAACTCCCTCCTATTAGATTTACCTAACATCCAACTTGACAGTTGTTGGTTATCACCAAGTTAAAATCACCAGTACTGAACCACTGAAATTAGTGTACCAATTTAGTCATTATTATGATCAATTGATAGGCTTTACAATGCAGTAGCACCATTTTCACCATTCGTACAGAAAAGATCCCATAAATTCTACCAGAATTCTTCTAAAAATGATCAACCCATTCAACAAAGTAACAGGGTACAAAATCAACTTAAATAATCAGTAGTCTTTCTATAGACCAATAACAAACATGCTGAGAAGATCATAGAAACAGACCCATCTACAACAATCTTAAAAAGTATCTAGGACTAAACTTAACAAAGGAGGTACAGATGTCTCTATAATGAATCTTTAATCTCTGAAGGAAGATTTTGAGGAAAACTCTTGGAGATGGAAAGATTTCCCATGATTGTGAGTTGATAGAATTAGTATTGTAAAATTGACTACTCTACCAAAAGACATTTATAGACTCAATGCAATCCCAACCCAAATCCTCATAACATTATTCACAAAAATAAAAAAATCAAAATAAATCATCTACTTTCTTCTTTTTCTCTCCCTCTCTTTCTCAGTGTCTGACTTGACCACAGGTGTTTGTGAAGATGAAGCCATCTCCACATTGTATATAACCCTAGTATGAAGTACTATCGGGATTTCTAAAACACAGAACTGGGCGTCAACCCAGGAACTTAGGCAGTGCTTAGAATGTTCAGAGAGTTAACACAAGCATCTCTATGAAAAGTGACACAACATTTTAATAAACTCTCAGCTAGTTTGCCTAAATAATGGAACTGTGATGCACACATTCGCCAATAAAATAAGTGTCATTTCTGGTGCATACACTTAGAGTAAAAACTAAATACCTAATCCTTTCTCTGGTTAATATTCCTTCAAAATTCTACAATTTGTTTCCTATGAAAACATTAGCAAGTCTTCCCCAGTGAATGACAATGCAGATAATGAGCTAGTATTTATTTTTAATGAAGATTATCTTCTTTCTGTCCTTACAAACTTGAAAAACTTATTTAAAATGCTTGAAGTCAATTGATCCTATGCTCCTTCAGGAGCTTAGGAAAGTAGCACTGTCCTATTTAAGATTAAAACATCACTTCGTGATCTTTTTAAATCAGTGATTAATGATTTAATAATGGTCACAATTGATTTATAGGTAGATATTCAGCTATGTAGAGACAAAAAGAGATAGTCCACAATTCTTGTCAGTCAAATTAATGAATTTGTTTTGATGCTTAAGAATTCCAGTAAAAATTTATTCTTATCTTTAATAGATTGTATTCAGCATATAAACATAGAATATATGGTTTTATGTCACAGTACCAGAATGTACTGCTTTTCAGAAAGAAACAATTTTACTTAAACTAAGTAGCTTTCTTCTTTTTCCATGTCTTCACATGTTTCCACAACCCAGAATGCTTTGAGATTAGCATAGAATAAAAGATCATTAAATAATTTATTTTGTCTCTCATGCTAAAAGTGAATTTAATATACAAGGACAATTTGCCTTAACTAAATACAGTCCAGTACCCCTTATCTACACAAGTGTTGTCATAGGGATGAATATGCAATAGCTGAGGATTGGTTTCTAGAAGGGCTCAAACTTGGTGGAAATTTGATCAGTTGTTCAGTCTGTGTTTATCAGTCTCTGTTCTGTTCAAGGTTCATCCTAGTGCCAATGAGAATTATCCAGATGAGGGCAATTACATTGAACTTCTAAAATTCTAAAATCTTGTCAGAAAAACATAAGGAAGGAATAGTTAGGCAAAAAAATACACACACACGCATGCTCTCTCTCTCTATTCACACACACACATGCACACACAGACACACACACACATATGCACGCACACCAAGAAACATTAGCGTGACATTATAGACTTGTGGATCCAGTAGACCCTTAGTAAAAGAAGATGCAATCAAGTAAAACTGTGTGAATAGGACGACTTGTGAGTCATCCATTTGTTGTCTCATATTATCTGTGTAGACCTCAGCTGGAGAAATTTTAACCTTATGACAAAGGTGAAAGCATTGTTCGGCAAGGAATGACTGCCTACATAAGTGGATACATTTTGCATTTGTAAGATGCAATTATTGGGTATCAGAGCTAGAAAGAGCATTACATATGTGTTTTAATGTGCATGGAGTAACCAGAGATCATAAACAAAGAACTCCTTATCGTTTGAAAAGCCAGTTTCCAACATCCAAGAAAACTATGGATATGTTGGAAGTCCTTCAGCAAGAATGAAAAAAAATATATTTTTTTGTGGAAATTACCAGGATAGCTTGGAATTTTAATAGTGGGATACGATTTTTATTAACCTTGAGAACTTTGTGCAAATAGGAGATAAATTTTAATAGACACTAGAATCTTCTCCAGGAAATAAAAATTATTTGACTCCATACCTGAGAAGTACACAGTGTGAATCTATTTGGTATAATTTCATTCCTTGCTAACATAGCCACTGCCATGTCCCTACTACAGCCAGATCTGGTGATGATGTTCTATGTCATATCATTTCATTCAAGTTCCTTCCTCCTTCTAGTAGCATAGCAAGCATGTCTTCATCTGTCATCAGTTTTATTTTCCATATTCATGCATAATCTCAGTGTTGTTTAATTGGTCAATTTAAATATAGAAAGTCAGATAGACTATCTGATTTCCACATACAAATTTTTTAAAATATACTTTTACAACAATACAAGAGTGAAATATAGGAAGGAAGACCACTTGCACCTTTTTCAAATGAATTTCAATATCCCCAAATGTCTTTTATAAATTATAGAAAAATAATACATTCACATCTTAAATTGTGGTGCTTTAGCTTTTTAAAATTAAAAATAAAAATGCTTTATAGGCTTCATTTTATGATTTGGCATTGGTTATATGTGTAAAACAAGGAGAGGGATCTAAATTAGATGTGCAGACTTTATAAAATATATTCACTACACTGAGTCACAGATTTTAAATATTTCCTTGCTAGGTTATAATCTAGGCTGAGTATTGGTAAAAGTAGCTCTCCCAATCACATATTCACATTCAAACTCATCTTCCCATAGCTTTGCTCTTAGTGAACACACAATAAATATTTTTTTACAAATGGCTATTTATAAATGTGAGTGAAACCTTTGTTATATTTACTGAGTGGAAAAAGTACATTTCCCAGAGAACATCTTCACTAACCCCTACCATCTTTCAATGATCGGCTTGATATGAAAACAGAGATCCCAAAGAGATACTGCCTTACCCATGGCTGACTATGAATAGGGTTTACAATGCACATGCCATTCACATAGGCATATCCATCAGCCTTCCTAAGATCTTAATGTAAGTTTTCCTTTTTGAGTGGTGATCTATCTAAATCTTGAAGTAAAGGGAGAAAAATCTATATAAAGAGAATCAATAAAAATCAATAAGTCAAAAAATCAATAATAAGAGAAATCAAAGAAGAAAGAAATCTCTCAGTTTTGTGTGTTAGACAATGCTTCCATGAAGAGACCAATGAGAAAACTTCCTGGTAAGGTCAGATCGCATTTTTCCTACCCCAGTGCTTACTGACCGTCCAGAATGCAAGAATCCCATAAATAAATGCTCTAATTCTAAATAAGGCAAACACTCCTGGGCTCCTTCCCTATCATTATATCAGTAATACTTTCAGCTCCCATTGCTATGTTAAAAATTGTTCCTTAAAGAGGAATGAAACAGAGTTGTTTGCTGAAAACTGCATGTAACCGAGGTCATCATATTAAGCAAAAACTAAGCCAACTTCAGAAAGGCAAATATCACATTTTCTCTCCTGTGAATCCTAGATATTTTATAGAACACAATCCAATTTTTATGTCTATATAATAAAAGCATAGGGGAGCCTAAGGAAATGAAGGAGAGTATCAGAAAAGACATCAGAGGGAGGGTTGAGGAGGGGAAGTAACCATGATCAAATATATGGCATGCTTGAAAGAAACTCTGTTTATAAAACTTTACACTGTGGACAATGAATGTATACAAGTAAAGAATTGTTTAATAACTCAGCCCATCTGAAGGAAAATGAAACTCTGGTAAAGGAAAGACAGAAAGTTCCACATCACATCATTCAGAGTATTTGAAACTGGGCCAGCACATCAGCCACTATGAGCAGTGGTTCACCACAGTAGTCAGGAGCAGAATGCTTGCTGTACAGGTTTTCTTTTTCCCTGTGATTTTGAGATGAAAGAGGTCAGTCACATGCCTCCCTAATATACTTCTTCAGGCACTGAGGTGAGATCCACCATGCTCACACCACACCCAGGAAAGCGAGTTCTCATCCTAAAACCTGCTATAAGAGAAAATACTAGGAGAATGGAACGGTGGTTAAGGACTTTGAGATGTTGTGGATTACTGGGAGGAACCCAGTTAAAAATCTTTAGTTTAAAACTGAAGGAAAGAGGCAAAAGAGTAAGTTAGTTAAAGATGAGACCTAAGAATCCAACACTTTTTCTGACTCTGGCTGGAAGCTGAGCAAGTCAGAGAAAGAGACCCTTCCCATCAAACCTCTGGCATAGAGTTGCCCTTTGTCTGGGCAGTGGTGGCGCACGCCTTTAATCCCAGCACTCGGGAGGCAGAGGCAGATGGATCTCTGGGAGTTCGAGAGCAGCCTGGTCTACAAGAGCTAGTTCCGGTACAGGCACCAAAGCTACAGAGAAACCTTGTCTCAAAAAAAAAAAAAAGTGTTGCACTTTGGTATTATAGAATGCAGAGCCCAGAACTGAACAAGACCACTAATATCATCTCTTCCCAAGAAGCCTTCATCATCTTTCAGCTATATGATAGCTATGCAGCATGGAGAAAGTTTCCCAATTGGTTTGAGGTTGATTTCTCTCTGTCTTTCAACCAAAGTGTATGGTGTCCTTAGGTAACTACATTGTAATGATTTGCTACAATATCAAACAGATTGCTGTTTTCATGCTTTTGGTTTTCTTTTCTATAAGGTAGAAGTTCTGAAATTCCTGTGCACAATCCTGCTGAGTCTATTCCACACTGTAGCATGGCTCACTCCTCTCCTTTGCTGATGTGTATACCAATTTATAACCTCTCCTGGTGGCAGGAAAAAAATGCCACCAAGAAAGTCGGAAAGCTATAAAAGTAGTGATAGGGACCCAGAACACCCACGCATAGCACCACAGATCTATTGTGACAGAATGATTTGAGTCTCTTTACAGCTACATTGATAAAGAGTGCTTGCCTGCCAATTTATATTACAGTAACAGTAACAGCCAGGACATGAGCTGAACCAAGACCTTAAAGGCCCCCAAAACAGAGAACATTGATCTGTCTCAGAGAAAAGGGCCTCCTTGGCCCTAAAGATGCTCCTGCATCCCAATTGATTTGCATTTCTATCCTGAGCTGTTAAATATGGTGATCCTATGATTTATGGAAGGCATAGTGGAGGAAATCTCCAGGCCATTAAATGTTTTACTGAGTAGAAAATGAGAGCATCTGCAGAAAAAAGCAACTCCTCATTAACCATCTGTGCCCATGCCCACTCAAAAAAAAATTATCTGTCTCTGAAGATGATGAGGGTTATATATTCCTGTCAGAACATATCAACTCAACTGCTATTATTGATAGTTTAATCTTTAGGTTAGTACTTACAACAAAATACAAAGTCAAATTAAAAGAATTTTTTAAGCAAAGAATATAGGAAAGGCCTTATTGCTGAACACAACCATTTTCTCTTCACTCCACTGCAATCACAAGATGTTTTTAAATTCCTTATGATTTAATTCATAGCTGGATCGTACTATAAACACCTTGAATTTGTGATATTTTAGTAGTAATAAATACAAATGAGGATGAATTATAATCGAATGTGATTTCCCCGAAGTCCAGTAAAATGGAATCTTAAAGTAAAAGATAAAAATGAAGAATTTGCTGTGAAAGGTGCTTGTTTCATTTTGGTGGCTGTCTCCACTAGCTGCTCCATTGGCTATCTCATAGGTGACGATCAGTACTCGGACTATAACAAGGAAGAACCCATAGGCTTTGACAATAGAAGAGTCTCAGCATCCCTAGCACGTCATGAGTCATCTCACTGTTCCCCAGAGAGAAAACACCCCTTAGACAGTCATCCAGTGTCTCTGCTCTCCAGGGTCACCTGCCTTCATGCTCCACATCTTAAGAGAAACTGGGGCAAGCTTTACCAGCAGGGAATAATGTATAAAATCATAAATCATCATCAAACCATGTTCTAGACCCATATCCTCTTTGGATATCGTTAGAAATTAAAGAGAATTTTGCCATATTCTGGCCCTTTTAATATTAATAGAAAGGCAGATGTCCACGTTGAGGTTGCTTTAACAGTGCCATATGTTCAGTTTTTTGGCCTAACATTGATCTGTGGATTTGATCATTAACTGATAAAGCAAACTATATTGTATCTAGCAGAATTTACCTCTTCCCCTATATGAATATAACTACCCTTTCTCCTACCTATTCATTGCTTCCCCAAATAAGAAACTTTATAAAAACAGATTTGGCATTTCTTTAACACTCTCGTCATTATCTTCTCTTGGGATTTGAACATAAGTTCTATATAGCAGAGGTAATGACCAGGGTATGAGTAGATGTAAAGCCAAGGGAGAAGGAAGAGAGTCAGATTTGGGTGGGAAACATCGCAGTGACTGATGTAGCATTTCTCTCATTTCTGTGACTTACCATAGTTATCCCAGCTCATGTGAAATAAATCAGACACAAATAAAATGTTAGTCATTCAAAGTAAGGCTAGCCGACATGCAGACTGCTGACAAGGCAAATCTTTTGGCAGACAGGACAGGAAACAGAAGGAAACTGGCCTTATCAAGCACAGATTGGACAATGTGTTAGGAAAGAAAACGACAAGACACATTTGGCTCAGACCAATCCTCTGAAGTCCCTGAATCTTCTATGTGTTGCCGGAGTAAATACAGATTTTCTGAATATATTGTTCCCATTGATTTCCGTATTCCTTTGCATTATTTAGTAAAATGTACCTGTTTTGTAATTCTGAGCTCTGTATTAAAACCTCCGTTCACTTGAGAAGATAGCAGATAGATTCAGACTGTGAAATTTCACACATTTGACAGTCACCCCCAAGGCAAAACAGTCCTCCTCAGAACTTGAGTTTTTAAGAGTCCATACATGATCCTGTAGCTACCCGAAAAGAATGAAGAATGAAGATCAAAAGCAGGATCCTGACATGTGAAGGGCAGGGGAGGAGGTTGTGTACTTTCTATCGAGAAGATGGTGAATCTGTAACAGAGAAGCAAGAAGTAGAAGAGATCTGGGGAGGGAATGTTCTCAGACATCAGTGTGTAGATGGCAAGGACAAGATCGTCAGAACAGAAGTGCAGCCAGGGGTTGGGCTTTCCTTTTTTATAAAACCGTAAGATGGTTTATATTTTAGAGCCAGCATCACACTGTATTTTTACACATGTGTCAAACTTTGCTATGCTTCCACGTGGGCAGGGACAAATGCATATAGAATGTATACTTTGCTTGCTGCCTTTGTCCTGCTGGAAGGAACTTCAGTTCTGTCTCTGTTTGCTTTGAGTTTATATGTGCTGCTTATCCCCCAGCCCAGTTCAGTTTCATTTTAAATAATGTTTTCGCTTTCCAGTTACCTTGTTCTGTAGGTTTGCTTCAAGTGAAAAGGTAGTCCTACTTACCCAAAATTAAATAATTATTC
Organism: Ondatra zibethicus; assembly: GCA_004026605.1. Lineage (NCBI taxonomy): Eukaryota > Metazoa > Chordata > Mammalia > Rodentia > Cricetidae > Ondatra > Ondatra zibethicus. Next base: position 23,698 of record PVIU01018255.1, read on the forward strand.
AAGAGCTTCAATTGCTTTAATAACAAAGAACCTTCATCTCTTTGTTCCTGCTTCACACACAAATCCTACTGAGAAGTTTCCTCAGTCTTTCCCATGCCCAGGACTGAACAAATGCTCTACAGTCTTCTGTAGGTAGACCCACAGCTATAGTTTCAGGGTCTGTGTCGTACACGGTACCGGGAAACATTGCTTGTGACAGTGCTGACTTCAGTCCCATAAACAGGACACAGTCAGGTAAAAAGAAAGGCGAGGGAGAAGGGATTTTAATAGCTTTGACCCCTTAGTGCTCTGTCTGAAAGAATCATTCTTCTACTTGACATCTGTTGCCATTTTCTTTCTCACTTTGAATTGTAGAGCCAGACTATGTTTCCTGTGGCTCTGTGTTGAAAGAAGTAGGCGAGGTGACCTCAGAAATGTCAAAATTATTGCCAATGGCAACTCTTAAGCATGAATAGTTGGAAAAGTTAAGGTCTTTCTATTTCAATGCTGACTACCAAGTAGGGCCCAGTAACCATAATAATGAGCTATTTGAGAATGGTAAGGGGGTGGAGAGGGGTGAGAGTTCACTTAGTAAAACACAAGCCACACCAGTCTCACCAGCCACACAAGCACGAGGGCCTGAATCAGAAAAAGTAGGGTGTAGTGGCTAGTGCTTGTAACTCGAACACTGGTAAGGTAGAGACAGTCAGATTCAATAAGCTTGCTGGCCAGTCAATATAGCTAAATCAACAAGATCCAGGTTCAGTGAGAGATCCCATCTCAAAAAATACTATGGAAAGAAATCAAGGAGCCATGAGCTGGTGGTATATGCCTTCAATCTCAGCAATTGGGAGGCAAAAGCAGGCAAATCTCTGAGTTCAAGGCTAGCCTGGTCTACAGAGTGAGTACCAGGACAGTCAGAGCTGCACAGAGAAACCCTGTCTCGAGAAACTAAAATAAGAAAGAAGGAAGACAGGGAGAGAGAGAGAGAAAGAGAAGGGGAAGGGAGGGAGGGAGGGAGGGAGAGAGGGAGGGAGAGAGAGAGGTTGGGGAGAAAAACAGGCATCAAGGAAAATACTAGACCTTTGCCCTACAGACACATACTAGTATACCTATAGGCACATGTACACACATGAACACATAACACATACACACACTACACATGAAAACATCATAGAGGCAAAATGTGTGCTATGACAGGAGTTGTTTCCTTTCAACAAGGCATGCAGTGTGCCAAGAGCAGATACTGTAGGAGTGAAAACAGTATCTGTGCAGACCTAATAGAATTTCATTCCCGCCCTTCCTTGTGACAGGGTCTAGCGTCTGAGCTTTACCTTTCTCTTCTGTAAAAGGAAATTATGCCATGCACCTCTTGGGTCCGGTGCGAAGATTAATCACATTGTATATACAGAGTGCCAGTACCTCCGGGTGCCAGCATACCTTCCCTTCCTTGCTTCTGTTTTAACAGTACAAATAATTTACAATAATTGGTCATGAAAAACTAGTCCCAAAACCAGTGTATGAGACTGACTCTACCCAACGGATGTGAAGGAAGATTAATTCACTGCAGAGATCTTTTTCCTATTTCTTCCTGTTAATCATGGTATTTCTCAAATCCTGGTGATATTTGAATAGTCAGCAGTACTTTTCTTGCCTATATTTTTAAGGTCAGGAGTCTGGGACATGACACCATCAAATGGACTCCGTTTTTCCAGTATGGCATGGCCTGAGCCCTGTTGTCTGATTTAGGTTGCAAGAAGTGACAGTTGCAATTGGCTTATGGAATGTCTCCTGTCTTATGCATAGCTTGTAATCAAAAATCAACCACTTCTAATTTGTACAGCAAATATATGAGCCTAAATATTTTCACTCACATCAGTTTTCTACTGTGGGGCCCCTAGAACTTGGTGGAACTGGGCCAGCAGACTGGCCTCATTTAAGGACAAGCAGAAGGCATAACACTGAGTGCTAAAGAGAGTTAAGGCAAATGACCTTGCCATGCATGACAAACTTGTCTATTGATTGATCACAACTTCTCACACAGATGTGATATAATAATTCCCAGGGCTCTAGGATCATAAGGAATACAGGCTTGACATGATAGAATCTGCCATGAGGGCTGGGAAGGGCTACTGTGAAGTGTGGGTGTGAGTTTGAAGAAACTTCATTCTGTCGGAATCTTTAAGGTCCGATAAAAAACTGACAATGTGGTGCTGGAGAGATGCTCCAGTGGTTAAGAGCACTGTCTGCTCTTCCAGAAAATCTAGGCTCAATGCCCAGCATGCACATCATTCCAAACTGTCTATTACACTAGTTCCAGAAGATCTGTTGCTCTGTTCTGGCCTGTGAGGGCACTGCATACTAGCAGTACATTCAGACAAATACTCATACATTAAGTAAAAGTAAAATCTCAAAAAAAAAAAAAGATACACAAAAAGTTTGGTATCAAGGTCAGGTAACAGCTTGACCTGAATGATACAATCATGAACCCAGTGCCCAAAACAACTATAGCTTCTAGTCAATGTCAAAAGAGGTTTCAGACCCACTAATGATTTTGAATACCACAGAGACAATCACTCGTGGGTGCTATGTGGTTCCTCGTGGCTTTAGGATTCTTGAAGTTTGAGGGTTTGTCCTTGTCCTTGATATTTCTATGTCAAATCAACATGAGCTAGAGTCACCGGAAGGAGAGAACCTGCGGTGGTTTGAAGGAAAATGGGCTCCAAAGGGAGTGGCACCGTTAAGAGGTGTGGCTTTGTTGGAGTAGGTGTGGCCTTGTAAGAAGAAATGTGTCACTGCAGGGGTAACTTTGAAGGTCTTGTCTGCTCAAGCTCTGCCCAGTGACATGATTCACTTTCTGTCTCCTGTGGATCAAGTTGTAGAACCCTCCGCTCCTTCTCCAGCACCGTGTTTGCCTGCATTCCTCTATGGCCTGCCGTGATAATAACGGAATAAACCTCTGTAACTGTAAGCCAACCAATTAAATGTTTTCCTGTCCATCCTCATAATGTCACTTCGCAGCAAGAGAAACCCTCAGACAGAGTCTTAGTTGAGAAAATGCCTATATAAAATTGGGCTGTAGGTAAGTCTGTAGGGGTTTTCTTAATTAGCAATTGATGGGTGGTGCCTGGCCCGAGCTTGTGGTTCTGGACCCATAGAAAAGCAGGCCGAGAAATTCATGTGAAGCAAACCAGTAAACAACACCTTTCCTTGGCCTTTGCAGCAGCTCCTGCCTCCACATCCTCTCCCTGTTTGAATCCCTGCCCGGATTTCCTTCGATGGTGAACTACAATGTAGAAGTGTGAGCAAAATAAACCCTTTCCTCCCCAACTTGCTTTTGGCCATGGTGACTCATCACAACAATATAAACCCTAACTAAAATAGTATTGCATTATTGGACACCATCAGCAGACAAGATCAGGGTCATTTCGGCATCACTCCGAAACAGCTAGTCTCAAGAAGGTACATAATCACGGGTGGGGGTGGGGGATCCAAGCAAAGCAAAATGTATTGTTTCAAAGAGAAAACAGAGAATTAAAATCTAGTGGGGCTTTTACGCCAAAATGTTCCTGCCTCTATCCCTGTGCCTGAGCAATCAATCTGCTGGATATATGTTTTCGTGATCAGACAGTGTTGGCCTCCCCTGGAGAATTTAATGAAAGAAATATGCACAAGGATCCATTCAATCCTTCAAGAAAAGAAGTAGTCATACTTGTACATGGAGCTATTACCAGATGCTACCCAAAGTCATTATCCAAAATCAATACCTTCACATTTGCCCCAGGCTTGCAACATTAGCACAGATGTGCCACAGTTTACATAAAACAGGGACTCTTGAGGACACACACTGGTCAGAGTCATGAAAAAAGAAAGCCTCTATTTTTGAAAGTGTTGTTGTCAATTTGAATACTACAGGTCTCTCAGACTTTTCTGACTATAATTTTGTTAGACTATTACATAATTTAGTGGTTGAGTGACATTTCTTTTCTCCTCATTCATTTGAAACTGTACAGCACCAGTCACATCACCAACTTGACACTCATGTCAAAAAATAAGCATTCTGCTGGGCAGTGGTGGTGCACACCTTTAATCCCAGCACTAGGGAGGTAGAGGCAGACAGATCTCTGTGAGTTCAATGCCAGCCTGATCTACAAGAGCTAGTTCCAGGACAGACACCAAAGCTACAGAGAAATGTTGTTTTGAAAAAAAAAAAAAAGCATTCCACTTTGCCTTGGTAAGTTCTTTGGAAGTTGAAGTCTGGGTCATTTTAGCAGTATAACCATGTATTAAAAACACACATCATTTAAAATCTGGCCTCTATCTCTCTAATTCAATAATTTTCATACAAATACTAAGTTTTGTGTATTTATATATTATATTTTTATATATAAATTTTCACTTTTTGTGAGACATAGACTCAGTAGTCAGGGCTGGCCTGGATTTCCCAGTATATTTAGAAAAGCCTTGAGCTTCTGATCCTTCTGCCTCTCCTCCCTATGAAAGCGTGAGCTACATCTGGTGTGTGTGGCACTGGAAATCAATACCAGGTTTCCATACATGCTATGAGTGTTCTCTACTAGTTGAGCTACATTTACAACACCTTTTTGTTTTCTTCTTTTTTTAACTTTCTTTTAAAATTATTATTGCATCACTTTTTGCTTCCATTTCATTCTCTCAGTCAGTCACTCCCATGACCCCAATTTCAAATTGATAGCCACTTTTTATTGATTATTGTTACATGTGTGTGTGCAGTGTGAGCACATACAAATATATAAATACAACCTGCTTAGTCCATTTGTGGGTTTTGTGGGTATGTGGTGTCAGGGTTAACCGCTTTCTATTGGGTAACCAGTAAGTGTGCTCATCTCTGGAAGAGGCTAGTTCTCCTCCCAGCAGTCACTAGATGCCATAAATCTTTGTTTATAGGTGGGACACCATGAAAATTTCCCTCTTCCATGTTAGAATGTCCGTTGATATTACAATTGTTCTGTTCTTACAGATGCAGTCACTTCTAGGAGAGATGTTTCACAGTTGACATCCTGGCATTCTGGCTCTTACCAACCATTCTGCCCACTTTTCTATGGTGTTCCCTAGGCCATAGAGGATGGAGATATAATGTACATTGATCCAGTGTGGATGGGTTCCCCACAATTTCTTTTAATCTCTACATTGTATCTAGTTGTGTTTCCTATGATTGTTTTCATTTCCTGTAAAGAGAAGTGTCTCTGATGAGAGGTCTTATCTACGCTTATCTGTGAGTATAAGGTTTCAATTTAGGAGGTAGAATGGGGTATGGTGATCTAGCAAAGTGGTAGTGCTAGATCTTGTCTAAGGTCCACGGCTGCACTAAGCCTAGAAAGTTGGCTGGGTTTCCAATCATACCCAGGAAGATATGATTTCCCTCTTATTGCAGCTGGGTAGCACTATTAATTGCTTGGTTCCAGTGGAAACTTGCATATTATTTTCTGAAACCACAGAAGCTAGAATCTGAAAAATGGGGCTTTTAGATTAGATACAGCTTGAATCATGAGTCCAGTGTCCAAAGTGTGCAGTGTCTTCAGCAATAAGGACTGAAATTCAACCTCTGGTGTAATTCGTATTTTACTCTTTACTTTTTGTGGGGCCCACCACCTAACTCCCGAATAAAATACATGGAGACTTATTCTTACTTTAAGTTGGCTGATTTCTAATCAGCTTTTCTTAACTCAAAATATCCTATCTACCTTTTGCCTATGGGCTTTTACCTTTCTCTATTTCTGTATAGCTTTTCTTTCCTTCTTATTTTTATTTCCTTCTTATGTCTGGCTGTATGGCTTTGGAGCTGTGGGGCTGTGGGGCTGTGGGGCTGTGGGGCTGTGGGGCTGTGGGGCTGTGGGGCTGTGGGGCTGTGGGGCTGGCCCCTGGCCTTCTCCTCCTCCTTTTCTCACTCCTCTTCTTCTCTTTTTCTCCTTTTATTTATTATCTCTGTCTGCCAGTCCCGCCAATCCTTTCTCATGCCTAGTTATTGGTCATTCAGCTTTTATTAGACCATGTAGGTGTTTTAGGCAGACAAAGTAATACAGCTTCACAAAGTTAAACACATGTTACAAGAAAAGTAATACATCTTTTCCTCATTAAACCAATGTTCCACAGCATAAACAAATGTAACACATCTTTAACTAATATTCTACAACACTCTGAGATACAACTAAGTGACAGTCTATATTGTTTTGGAAGTCACTTGGACTATCCTGACCAATCATTCAAAAAGAAGTTTTTCTTACCTGGGAGACTGAGGTTCTTATTAGTTGACATTTCTTATGGGAAGCATTTTCAGCCCAAGTAATATAATTTCCATATATATTGTTTTGGTAAATATAAAATAATATGATTTCTTTATGGCTTTATCAAACAACCTTGGTGTTATTTGCCCCCATCCGTCTTTGTTCAGTTTTGACCTTCCTCACTACTGCTCAGTTGGAGCCCCATACCCATCATTACTCCACTTCCCAGTCTGGATCACCTATATCCTGCTACCCCCCTCTCAGGTCTGCCTCTCAACTTGTAGTCACTTCATATCTTCATGGTTTCTCTAGTTCCTCAATGTTGTCTATTCGGATCTGAGTATTTGGAGCTAGTAGCCACCTGTGAGAGAGAACATATGGCATTTCTTTCTGGGTTTAGGTTACCTCACTCAGTCTAAGTTTTACTAGGTTCATCCATTTGCCTGCTAATTTTATGATTTCCTTTACAGGTGAATAGTATCCCATTTTGTATGATATGTATCACATTTTCATTATCCATTTGTAGTTAAGGACATTTAAGTTCTTTCCATTTCCTAGCTCTTGTGAGGCGAGCAGCAACGAAGATGGCTGAACAAGTATCTGCAGAGGAATATGGCATGTCCTTTGCACAAATGACAAGGAGTACATAGCTGGGACAGATAGTAGATTTATGTTCAATCTTTTGAGGATTTGCAATGACTACACCAACTTGCATTCCCACCAAACAGGGAACAAGGGGTCCTCTTTCCCTGCCCATCTCACCAGCATTTGGTATTAGTTGTTTTATTGACTTTAGCCATTCTGACTAGGGTGAGATGAAATAGCAAAGTAATTTGTGTTTTCCTAATTGCTAAGGATGATGACCACTTTTTGAGGTATTTATTAGCCAATTTATTTCTTCTATTGATAACTCGGTGTTTAGATCCCTAACCCATTTTTAAGTGGGTCATTTTGTTGTCCTGACTATTTCAGCTCTTTGTATATTCTGGATATTCATCCACTCTCAGGTGCACAGCTGACCAAGATTCTCTCCCATTCGGTGAGATTCTTCTTCATTTGATTGCTTCCTTTAGCTGTGCAGAAGTTCTTTTGTTTCTTGAGGCTCCACTTTTTACTAGTTGTCCTTAATTCCTCGACCACTGAAGTCCTTTTCTACACCTACATCCATTTGGGAAACTGCCTGTGTTTTCTCCTAGCAATGTTAGTGTTTCAGACTCCAAATTGAGGTCTTTCATACCCTTGCATCCAATTTTCTACAGGGTGATATATTAGCCTTAAATTTTATTATTCTGTATGAGAACATTCAGTTTTACCAGAACCATTTGTTGAAGGTGCTGGTTTTTGTTCAGTGTATGTTTTTCCCTGTTTGTCGAATGTCACATGACTATAGTTCAAATACTCATTTCGGGGTCTTCTATTTCACTGGTCTATGTATGTGTTTTTGTGAAAGTGCCGTATTATTTTTTATTTTTTTAAAAAGAAAACAAACTATTCTCATTTTACATACCAATCCCAGTTCCCACTCCCTCCTCTCCTCCCATTCCCTCCATCTTCACTCCCACCCCACCCCACCCCATCCACTCCTCTGTAGAGAGGGTAAGGCACATTGCTTTGAGGAAGGTGTCGAAGGCCCTCCCTACTATATCTAGGCTGGGCAAGATATCCATCCAAAGAGAATGGGTTCCAAAAAAAAAAAAAAAAAAAAAAAAACAGTATGAGCAGTAGGGATAAATCCTGGTGCCATTGCTAGTGACCCCACAGTCTGCCCCAGCCATTCAACTGTCACCCACATTCAGAGGGTCTAGTTTGGTCCTATGCTGGTTCCTTCCCTATCCAGCCAGAGTTGGTGTGCTCCCATTAGCTCAGGTAAACTGTTTCAGTGAGTGTCCCTATCATGGTCTTGACCTCTTTGCTCATACTCTCACTCCTCCCCCTCTTCAACTGGACTATGGGAGCTCAGCCCAGTATTATTTTAATTACTATAGCGCTATAAAATATCTGATGTCTGGAGTGGCAATGCCACCAGCATTCTTTTTTATTTTCTCTCAAGATTGATTTGTCGATATGGGGTCTTTTTTAGTTCTCTGTGAATTTTAGGATTTTCTTGTCTTCTATGAAGAACTTGGCCTAAAAGACTTTTTATTCCTGGTTCAATCTCCTTCTTCATTATGAGTCTGCTGAGGTCATTAGCTTCTTCTCGATTTAGCTTCGGTAGTTTGAATGAATCAAGAAATTCAACCATTTACTATAGATTTTCAACTAAATGAAGAACAGGTTTTGAGAACATTCCCTAAGAATTTTCTGATTTTTTTTTCTTTTTTTGGTGTCTGTTAAAATCTTTTTCTGCCGGGCGGTGGTGGCTCACACCTTTAATCCCAACACTTGGGAGGCAGAGGCAGGCGGATCTCTGTGAGTTCAAGAACAGCCTGGTCTACAAAAGTTAGTTCCAGAACAGGCTCCAAAGCCACAGAGAAACCCTGTCTCGAAAAAAAAAAAATCTTTTTCTGTTCATGACTGACTCAGTTAACATGGGTATCTCTTTCTTTTAATTAGTTGGGAGAATGACCTCTTGAGCTTGTTTATTTTCTCAATGAACCATTCTTAAATTTATTGATTCTTTGTATTGTTTTCTTTGAATCTATTATATTAATTTCTGCTTTGATTTTTATTATTCTTGCTTTCTTCTGGGTTTGGGCTTGGTTTACTCTGTTTTGTTTTTTTTTAATTCTGGAGTTATATCATTAAGTTATTTCTTTGTGCTGTTTCTGATTTTTTAGTGAAGGCACTGTGGGCTATATAGACTTCCCTCTTTGAACTGCTTTTAATGTGCCCTAGAGGTTTTGTTGTGTTTTGTTTTCATGGAGTTCCAGGAATATTTTTTATTTCTTTCTTGATTTCCTTTTTGACTCACTCTTCAGTCATTAATTAGTTGTTTAATTTAAATGAGTTTGTACATTTGTTTGAGTTTGGTATGATGTCAGTTTCAAGTTTTATTGCATAATGGTAAGACAGTATATATAGGATTACTTCAGTTTTCCTGTATTTGTTAAGGTTTGCTTTGTTTCTCAGCACACAGCCTCTTTTAGAGAAGTATCCATGTGCTACTGAATAGAATGCAAATTGATGTTTTGGAATATTCTGTAGATATCAGCTAGGTCCATCTGATGTAAAATGCTATTTAATTCTGAGGTTTCGCTGTTTATTTTTTTGTTCAAATGACCTATGTATTGGAGAAAGTGAGGTGTTGAAATAACCTACTATTACTGGGTTAGTGTTAATTTATGTCTTTAATTCCATCAGTATTCTTTTTATGAAATTAGGCACCCTGGAGTTTGTTGTGTTTATACCTAAATTTATCTCTTGGTTTGTATAAATTGCTCTTCAACTCTTCTGATTAATTTTAGCTTGAAGACTATTTTGTCAGATACAAGGATGACAAAAATGCTTGCTTCTTTATCCCATTTGCTTATATTACTTTTTTTCTATCCTTTGTCTTTCAAGCGATATCTATTTATAAAGCTGAAATGAGGTTGCTGCAGACAACAGATAGATGGATTTTGTTTTCTTTATCTATTAAGCTAGCCTGTATCTTTTAATTGGAGCGTTAAAGCCATTAATATTTAGAGTTATTATTGAAAATGTGTGTAAATTGCCAATATTTTCATATTTTTGCAGGATAATAGTCTTCATTATGGCTTTTATTTAGTTATGAATTCATTTTCTTTCTAGAATCTCTTGGCTGTGAGTATTCCTTTCTTAAGTTCTGCTTAGTGACTTTTTTCTTGGGCAATAGCAATCTTTTTTATTAAATAATTTTTTCATTTATTTTACATACTGACTACAGTTTCCCCTACCCCCTTTTTTATATGAGTCTCTTTAGGCTGTTTGGAACATTGAAAGCTTTTTTTTCTCTCCAACTATGGCAGACACTTGCTGGGTACAATATCTAGGTTGGCAGTTGTTCTTTTTAGAACTTTGAGTGCAATGTTCCAGGGTCTTCTGGTTTTCAGAGTTTTCATGACAAATTGGGTGTTATTCTGATGGATTTTCCTTTATATGTTGTGTTGACTAGTTTTATGTCAACTTCACACAGGTGACAGTCATTTAAGAGGAAGAAACCACAATTGAGAAAATTCCTCCATAGGATCAAGCTAAAGGCAAGACTGTAAGGCATTTTTTAAAATTAGTGACTGATGAAGGAAGGTCCAGCCCATTATAGATGATTCCACTCAGGTTTGGTGATCCTTGGTTTTATAAGAGAAAGGTCGAACAAGCCATTGTTCGCAAGCCAGTAAGCAGCAATCTTCCTTGGCCTCTGCATCAGCTCCTGCCTCTAGGTTCCCACCGAGTTGAGTTCTTGCTTTGACTTCTTCAGTGAACTATGACTCAGTGTATTTAAGTCAAACAAACCTTTTTCTCCCCACACTCCTTTGGTCATGGTGTTTCAACACATCAGTAACTCTAAGGCACATGTAACTATTATTTGTCCTTTTGCAGTTTCAACATTTTTTCTTTGTTCTGTCTATTTAGTGTTTTAACTATGATATGCTGTGGAGGGTTTCTTTTTTGATTTTATCTAGTTGGGGGTTTGTGTGCTTCTTGTATCTGTATGTTTTTTTTCCCTTAGTTTGGGTAATTTTTCTTCTATGATCTTGTTAATGATCTAGTCTATGTCATTAACATGGACTTCATCTCCTCCTCACTGAATAGAAAGAAAGGAAGGAAGGAAGGAAGGAAGGAAGGAAGGAAGGAAGGAAGGAAGGAAGGAAGGAAGGAAGGAAGAAGGATATGATTGCTCCTAGGTATGGTGAAGGAGAAGGTTTACTATGGATAAAAAGGAGAGCATAGTCAGAGGCAGAGATATCTAGGAGAGTCCAGAGAGAACCTGGGCAGACTGAGCAGGGCCATTTGAGGAGATGGGGAAGAAAGAGGGGAAGAACCAGAGTAGCTACCGACCAATAGGGGTGGCCTGGCCAAGAAACTGGCCGAGAGAATGGCATAGCCAAAGTGACTGACTTATTTAGGGGCCAGAGGAGATCAAGGAAGGGGAACCCAGCCTAATATCTGAGCTGGATGGTTCACAGAAGGGGTAGGGTATGCCAAACAGGAGTGCTCTAAAACAGGTAGAGACTGAGTGATGCAGAGAAAACCTGGTAACCAGTGACCCCTTTTATATGATAATGGGCACTTCGTTTAGCTATTTGCTGTGGGTTTGAGATCTAACACTAATCACTGCCTATAATTCAAAGACCTGTTCCTCTAACGATATTCTATATTTCCTGGATGATACTTTCCTTTGCTTTTCAATTTTCCAAAATTTTTTCTTTCATCTAGGTAGTTTTTTATCTCCAAGTATTGATATTCTATCTTTTACCTAATTTTTTCTAAGAGTAAGCGTTTCCTCTGAGTTTTTTAAATGGGACATTGAGTATTTCAATTCTACCTTCACTTCAGCTTGTATTATTGAATCTGGTGTGTCAAATCCTGAATTATCTTTGTCATTTCATTTAGCCAAGTATTTGTATTTTCTTGGACATCACCCAAGCACTTATTTTTAAAATCAACTTGAAGTTTAAGGAAGTATTTGTATCTTCTTGAATTCCTTGCAATCTTTAATGAAGTTTTTGATTGTTCTTTTAAATTCTGTGACCTGGTGTTAATCTAGGCAGTTCTCATTAAGGAATTCTTCTATAGGAAAACTGGGTTTGATGGCAGACATGCTATCGTGGCCATTCATGTTGTTTTTGATTTTGCAGTTTGACCTGGACATATGGACTTTATTCTTTGGTTGTATGTCTGATGTAATAACCTGGCCTTCCTTAGACTGGGCCAGTGGAGGAGATGTTTGACCTGAGGTAGGCCAGGCCAGGCTAAGCTGTAAATGAAGTATTTAATTGAACCAGGGAAAGTTAGCTCAAGCTGGAGCTAGACTTGTGGGAGCAAAAATGGCAGCAGGCAAAGGGAAACAATGAAAGAAGAAAGGAGCATCTCGCCAGTCCAAGGTGGCTCTTGAAGAAAACAGGTTCAAGGCCTGTGATCTGAAGCTAGGCCAATGGGTGTGGCAATGGCTACAGAACTGGGTGGGGTAGGAGGAAATAGGGGAATGGGTAAGGGAGGAAGCTGCTTACCGATTAAATGTGACTGAGGAACAATAATGGTTCCTGGGCTGTGCTGGCTAGTTTTATGTCAACTTGACATAAGCTAAAGTCATCAGAGAGGAAGGAGCCTTAGTTGAGGAAATGCCTCTATAAAATTAGGCTGTAGCTAAGTCTGTAGGGCATTTTTTTCTTTTGTATTATTTAAATTATTTTTAACATCCCAGCTGCAATTCCACCACCCTCTCTTTTCCCAGTCTCTCCCCCTATCTCCATTCTGCACCCCTCCCATCTACTCCTCCTCCACTTCTATTCAGAAGAGAGAAGATGTCCCATCAATATAGACCAAACATGGAATATTGTTTCAGTAAGACTAGACATTTCCCCTTCTATTAAGGCTGAACCAAACAACCCATTATGAGGAATATGATCCTACAGGCCTGCAAAAGGGTCAGAGATAGCCCTTACTCCCAACTTTAAAAATCCCACAATAAGACAAAGCTATATAACTATAATACATATATGCATAGGGCCTAAGTCAGTCCCATACAGAATCCCTGGTTGTTAGTTCAGTCTCTGTGAGCCCCTATGAGCCCAGGTGTAGACAGAAGTTTCTGTCCCACCTGGTCCCACAGCCACTCAGTCCCAAATAAGCACACAGAGGATTATGTTAATTATAAACTGCTTGGCTTAGTGTTCAGACTTATTACTAACTATCTCTTACAACTTAAATTCACTCATAATTCTTGTCTATGCTTAGCCACGTTGCTAAGTAATGCTATATTATTGGCAAAACTCAAGTTATTGATTCACACACCACCTATCTCTTCATCCTCCAGAGTTATTGCTATTATTAATTCCAGGAATATATTATAGAGTAGTGGTGAGAGGACGCATCCTGCAACATTCCTATGGCTGTCTTAAACTGATCACTTAATTTTCCACAGTGACTGATGCAAAGGTATCTTCATAGGTATTTTCTATTAATCTTATGATTTTCTCTGGGTACCTGTAGAACTTCATTGTTTCCCAAAGTCTTTTCCTCCAAATGCTTTTGAATGCCTTCCTGAAGTCGATATAATAAGCATATGAGTCTTTTCCAAATTCTTCGTATTTTTCTTCCAGTTGCCTCAAAGTGAAGATCTGATCAATTGTGATCCTGGTAGCTCTGAGTCCACACTGGACCTCTGCTAGGATTTCCTCTGTTCTGCCCTTGATCTTTTGCAGGATAATGGAAGAGATATTACTGTTATGGCACAACAAACTAATGCCCCTGTAATTTGAGCAGTCTGGTTTGTCCTTCTTCTTGTGTATGGGATTATGACTGACTGCTTCCATTTTGTGGGAATCATTTCATGTTGCCATATCTCCCTGAAGAGTCTGAGAAGTGTCTCAGCCCCTGAGCCTATTGTAGCCACTTCCAACTCCCCCACCATGATGTCATCCACTCCTGGGGCACTCTGCTGATAGCTTCCTCTGTCTCGCTCCTGTCAATATTTAATCTTTCTTTATCATCTCTGGAGGTTCAAGTGGCTGCCGAAGTGTTTCTCATTGTAGTCTACGTCAACAGCATTAGGGTCATCGTAAAGGGTGTCCAAGCATTCTCTCCATCTTTGCATTACTTCCCCTGGTTCTGTTAATAAATGACCTTGCCCATCTTTATCACCCAAATCTGAGGAGCATGTCTGGCAATTATCCATCGGATAGCTTTGTAGACAAAATGTGTTTTTTTATAAATACTACCAATCAAAATTTCCACTTTCTCCCCTCCTCCCACTTCCCTCCAACTCCTCCACTCAACCTTCTCCCTCTCCCCTTCCAGTCCTAAGATAAGGCAGGGTACCCTGACCTGTGGAAAGTCCAAGGCCCTCCCCCCTTCATCCGGGCTTAGAAAGGTATGCATCCAAATAGAATAGGATCCCAAAAAGCCAGTACATGCAGTAGAGACAAATCCCAGTGCCATTATCATTGGCTTCTCAGTATCCCTCAATTGTGAGCCACATTCAGATGGTCCAGTTTGATCCCATGCTCATTCAGTCCCAGTCCAGCTGGATTTGGTGAGCTCCCACTAGCTCAGGCACACTGTCTCAGTGGGTGGACCAAACCCTCACAGTCCTGATTTCCTTGCTCATATTCTCCCTCCTTCTGCTCTTCAACTGGACCTTGGGAGCTCAGTCCAGTGCTCCCATGAGGGTCTCTGTCTCTATCCCCATCTGTCACCGGATGAAGGTTCTATGGTGACATTCAAGATATTCATCAGTCTGACTATGGGACAGGGCCAGTTCAGGAATCCTCTCCTCCACTGTCCAGGGTCCTAAATGGGGACATCCCTGTGAACAGCTGGGAACCCCTCTAGATTCAAGCCTCTTGCCAACCATACAATGCCCTTAATTAAGATATCCTCTTCCCTGATCCCATAACCATCCTTTCTCCATCTCAACCATCCAACTGCCCCAAGTTTCCCCAACCCTCCCCTTCTCCCTTCTCTCTCCCCGTCTTCTTCCCCCACCCCACCCCCACGCCCATGCTCCCAACTTATGCCTGGCGATCTTGTCTGCTTCCAATTTCCAGGAGGATCTATATATTTTTTCATGGGGTTCACCTTATTACTTAGCTTCTCTAGGATCATGAACTATAGGCTCAATGTACTTCATTTATGGCTAGAATTCACTAATAAGTGAGTATATATTATATTCATATTTTTGGGTCTGGGTTTTCTCACTCAGGATAGTGTTTTCTATTTCCCTCCATTTGCATGCAAAATTCAAGATGTTATTGTTTTTTTTACCGCTGAGTAGTACTTGAATGTGTAGATGTGCCACACATTCTTTATCCATTCTTCCATTGAGGGGCACCTAGGTTGTTTCCAGGTTCTGGCTATTACAAATAATGCTGCTATGAATATAGGTTGAACAAATGCTTTTGCAGTATAAGTGGGCATCTCCCAAGGCTGGTATTGCTGGATTTTGAGGTAGGTTGACTCCCAATTTGCTGAGAAACCGCCACACTGATTTCCAAAGTGGTTGCAAAAGTTTGCATTCCCACCAGCAATGAATGAGTGTTCCCTTTACTCCACATCCTCTCCAGCATAGGTTATCATTGGTGTTTTTTATTTTAGCCATTCTGAAAGGTGTAAGATGGTATCTCAGTTGTTTTGACTTGCATTTCCCTAATAGCTAAGGAAGTTGAACATGTCCTTAAGTATATTTTGGTTATTTGAAATTCTTCTGTTGAGAATTCTCTGTTCAGTTCAGTACCCCATTGTTTAATTGGGTTATTTAGAATTTTAATGTCTAGTTTCTTGAGTTCTTTGTATATTTTGGAGATCAGGCCTTTGTCTGATGTGGGGTTGGTGAAGATCTTCTAACATTCAGTAGGTTGCCATTTTATCTTTTTTTTTTTTTTCATTGGCCAAAACAGCTTTATTCATTAACCAATATAAGCAACACATATACAGAAGGACATCCCACATCAGCTAACATTTTCACAAGTCAAAATTTGAATTAATAGTTGTCAAATATCTGGATATGATACTATTACAGATGAAGTTAATCTTTGCAGAAAAATAGTAAAGGCTTATCTGGGACTTGTATAATTTCAGTA
>PVIU01018256.1:0-39529 GCA_004026605.1 Ondatra zibethicus
GGGTGGGTGGATGGATGGATGGGTGGGTGGTGGGTGGGTGGATGGATGGATGGATGGATGGGTGAGTGGTGGATGGCTGTATTGAGATGGAGACATTGAGGAATGGAGGAATGGAGAGGGGTTAATACAATATTGCTAGATTGACATGAGGCCCAATAAAGCTGGAGATTGTGTAAATCAAACAGTTCCTTCTACTTGAGCCCTCTAATTCCTTTCTAGAATGAGTCAACCTCCAATAGACAATTGGGGAGACTGTAAAAAAGGATACTGAGAAAAAAGTGTTATTCCTAGGGAAACTGGTAAGATAAGTCATGAATTACAAAGATCTAGAATTCTAATATTTTTTTACCATATGGTGCTTCATTTTTTTATTGACAAGGATTACAAGGCTTATTCTCCATATACACATTTGAAAAATGAAGAGACGAAAATGGTATTTCAGAATATGATAGATGAGTACCTGCATTTAGAGAGGCATTCTCTACCCAGGGGCCTAATTAGGTTATAATTTCAAAAGATTTTTGAGTGTGATAGAGGCCACCAGATTCTCAAGCTTCATTTCTCGCACACCTACCTTCTGAATGGTGTTGCTCACAGTCCATCCGCTATGCTAATGGGATATCAAATTTTCCTTTTATATGTGCTATTAGAAGAGAAATTCTAATTTAGTTACTTTTTCAATGCAAAGTCAAAGTAAATGATTACATTCCTGTTTTCGGTGATTAATGTTTACAGATGCTAAATGTAATGGGACCTCTCATTTGGTGCAGCAGGAGTTGAATTTTGAGATCTTACCTAGAAAAATTAAGCAACTACTGAGCAGGCTAGTAGTTCTCTTTGTTGGAAAGTTGAGTTTGAAATGTTCTGTGAATAATTATGGAAATGATTTGGTGATCATGGCGAGTGAGACAAACTGAGCTCTGGCATGACATGACAATACTTCAATCCTCACGTTTGCCCTTCAGTGTCAGAGTACAGCTTGCAAGCAGTTGGCCTCAAAGGGCTTAGCTATTTATCTTGGATGGCAGGTTGTAATTTGATTAGCTCCATTCTTCTAAACATTCACATACCTCAAATGAAGCCCCCTCCCTTCCTCTGTCATTGTATATTACTTACGTTTTAATTCCAATATCAGTTTTTAATCTCCTAAGCCATTGCCCTTGTGCATTTTTTCTCGATTTTTGGAAAAAGAGCTCATAGAAGGCACATTACTGCACCAGTATATTACATTTTTCCAAGAATATAACAAATGCACACTCCCCTACCAAGTGTTCAGAATTTCCCAGAAGCCTCAATTATGTATTTCTTTTCTACTGAACAAAGTGACCTGCTGGAAACATTTGCCCAGCATTACAGTAAGAAAAGACACGTAAAGAAATTCTCCTCTAGGTGATCGATACTGAGGGAAATCATATAAGTGGGCTCTAGGTAGCACACAGTCCTTCCTGTCTCTAATCATCATCCATCTTACTTTAAACAAAGAGAGAAGCAGGGGTACTTGCTTGTGGAAGTTTAAAGAGAGCTATGGAAGTAGTCTCCAGTGGCCAGGTGAACTACACGCCATAGAACCAAAGAGAATGTATAGGAAAACACATGGCTAAACAACAAAGCTTCCTTTAAAGGTGTTCATAAAAGACTCAGAGAAGCTGGAAACAGGAGTACATGATCTGTCTGGGCTAAGAGTATGTTTGTACGTGAGGTTCGGGCCTGGGAGAATGCATCTGTAAACTGATATGGACTGTTTTCACCTTAATACCTCCAGAAAATCCTTAAGGCTGTACATAAAGTCTTCCTTAAAACATGTCCTGATGGACTTAGGCAACCAGCTTGGTCCAGATCACTGTAAGCCTGTGACTCAAATACATCACGGTTTGAGGTCCCTTTTCTACCACACTTTAAAGATTCTTTTTGTGAGTCTTTCAAAAACCCAAATGAAGGCAAGACTATCTGCAGCTCAGTTTCTTTCACAAGGACAAAGACTCACAGCTGCCTAAAGATACTTGTTGAATAGAGCTAGAGATTTTTGTTTTGACCTTTTATTTATTGCTGTGTAACAACTGTTCATCCCAAACTTCCTGTAGGAAGAGGACAAGAATCCCATTACCAGACTGCCTGGCTCTGGTTTTGATTCTCCCAGCAGGTGATCCTCTCAGAGGACCTTAACATATTTAGAGTCTGATGGTGTGGGGGTTGGTAAGAAGCTGCCATTGACTAACAATAAAATTGAAGCTGGCGCTCAGAAGGCTCTGAGGTTAATTCCTCCATCTGTACTGTTCTTCCCTCTACACTCGGAAGCCTGTCTTCCAGAAGGAAATACTCTGGGGGCAGAAAGGAGAAGGTTCAGAAAGACCTGCATACTGGAACAGGGTCACTTCAACAGAAGTGCACAGAAGACATAGGTGGCTACTTCTCAGGCCTTATCTCTTTTGCCTCTCCTTCCTCATTTGTAGCCTTCCTTACCTCTGTGTTATCCCTGGAACCACTGTAGGCTTGTCTCTTCTTTGGCCCTTGCACTAGTCTCCCTTCTGTACCCTAAGAGAAAATCACACACACACACACACACACACACACACACACACACACACACACACACACACACACACACACACACAATCTATATCTGATTGATACTGTGCATGCCAGCAAAATCTAAGAAGCCCCCAGAAGCTAAGCTATTTTGTATACCCCATTATTCATTTCTTAAGGAAACTTAATCTTGCTCTTCCTTTGGTTTCCTTAATGGATCAAGTCATTACTGAATATAAAGTGAGTTGAAGGGTAATTTATCATTGATATTTACAATAATGACTTAAGTGCATGAAGAGATATTTGACTCATAAAAATTAAACTATTTTGTATGATGTAATTATTAAAGAAAGGAGTATGCATTTAATTTCAACAATAGATATTTATTGAAGAAAATAATACTGGTTAGTTTAGGGCCAACCAGAACACATTCTTAAACATCTCTAGGCTTGATTTCTTTTAATCATAGCTTCACTGAGGTAAGCATGTGAAGCTTCCTTGCAGTAGATGAAAATTGCTTCTTGCATTAACCTATCTATGCTTGAACATCATGTTCAGAATTTGTGCAAGAAAATGATGTGATGGTGGCTTAGAGATACATTTTACTTTTACTATCTTAGGAACTGACAATAAAAAAAAACAGTATAGATGGATGAACATTTTCAGGCTTTTAACAAGGTAATTGAAAAAAATGCATGCTTTCTTGAAGAAGTATAAAACGCTGGAGGGGATCATACATTGTTACAAAAATGCCCTCTGATGAATGATGAAGGAAAAAAAAGGCATAATTATCCTGTGTCATGTCTCATGTCCAATTAACCACTAAGTGCTATCTGTTCATCTTGAGTCTGTCCATTCTTCTCCACCCAGCCCTGCATTTTGAATGATGCCATCATTATTTTGTAGACCACTAAGGTAATAATTTCCTAAATGGTTTCCAAGACTCCTATCTTGCCCCTTTAAGTTCACTTTTGACATTGTCACTTGAGTAATATTTCTCAAAATGAAAGTGCAGCGTACAGAGACACAATTCCCTGCTTAACACTCTTCAATAGCTCTCTAATGCGCTAAGGGAAATAAAAGTGCAAACTCCCTTGAGTGACATCTAGGGCCTAAAAGGAAAGCCCTTGCACACCCACTCTCACTTAGCCCTTCTTCCTTTATCTACTGTAGCCATTTCAACACCAGGCTCTGTAGAACCAGCTTCTCGCTCTCTTTTTTTTTTTCTTTTTTTCTTTTTGTTGCCAGCACACTCCTTTCTTATCCTGTCTGGTCCTCTTGCATACAGGAACTGGGATAGTGAATACATAAGTTGGCTCTATGCAAAACGGCAATAGAATAAGTCAGGAAGAACTGATGTGTACAAGCTCCCATGCACAATACCCAGATGAAAGACCATTCCAAAATAACTGCTGACTTTAAGCTAGATACCTACTCCACTGCTCGAAGTGGAAACCAGTGGATATACTTCTCTTTGTGTTGACTTGGGGTATAGCCAGGTTTTAAAAAGAAGAAGAAAAAAAGAAGAAGCCTAAGTACACACAGAATCCGACAACTGTGATGGATTTGGTGCTTGTGACTTGAGGCCTTACAGCAGGGAACTATTGGCAGTCACATCTGATGATTGCTGCTCTCCTGCTCTCGGAAGATTTCTTTGCTGCTTCTGCTGGCTCTGTCCAGGCTAGGTTAAAGCCTTATCTTTTTGTTGCTTAGTAGCCAGTGCTTATCTCTCGTTTCATCAACCTCTATTGTGAATAACCAGTTAGTATTTTCCCTCCCCACTTGTCTGTGTTTTATTTAAGGATAACAACCAATAATACTTCACCATCTCCCACATGCCCAATACATCATGACTTTTGACTTAAGGAAATGAAGACCCGAGACCTTGAATGACACCAAAGTTTGGGACAATCACTATAAAATACTTTTTCTCATATTGTGGGAAACAGAGAGCAAAATAAGAAGATTAAAGATTGCCTGGATAAGGATGTCTTATGTGACTTTTAAGAACCTAAATTTCAACATACAACCAGCATTATGTCATAAACTCATGGACACAATTGATATTCTTGCATTATTTCCAACCTCAACAGAAAAATGAGGAGTGTTTCATCATTAAACATAGTAGGGTCTGTAGGTCAGCAGAGATGTCTTAATTCATACTGAAAAGATTCTCTTTTGCATTTTCTAAAAATTTTATTAAAGGGGTACTGAATTACACCAAATGCTTATTACAATTCTACTGGGGTTATTTTTAATTTCATTCTTATTGAGTTAAATTGGTTTAAAAATTAGTGCTGGATAAATTTAACATCCTGGGATAAACTCTGATCATCACCTTTTTCATGATTTCATGATTTATCATCTTTTTCGTGCATTGCTTTGCTTAATTTGTGGGTATTAATTGAGAACCTGTGTTCAGTTTCATAGGTTTCAGATTTGATAAGTTCTTGGGAGCGATCACATTCATGATCCTTCACTGTCTACACCAAGATCACTTTAGCTTATCAAGTCCTTTAAAATTCATATAATTGTTTATATTCTTGGCAATCCCATTTACTTATTTTCCATTTCTTTCTTTCTCTTCTCTCAGATTGCTTACCTTTTCTCTTGAACATGTCACATATTTCACAAAGCTATTTTACAGTCTATGCCTGAAAGTTCCAGCATGTAGCCCACCTTTGAATCTAATTTTGTTGACTCTTTTCACTATTATACCCCTTTTCTGTGTGTCTTAGTTTTCATTACACGATAGTTTTGTGTTTAAAAATGCCTAATATCCTACAATATTGAATTATAGAATGTTTATCATCCCAAAATATTTATTCTTCTTTGTCAACAAGGCTGCTAGTATGTATTATTTGACATGTATTTTATTTGGATTTGCACTGTATTGTATTTCCAATTAGATGCCATAACCACTGGCTTCAGATTACATGGCAATGTGATTAACTCTCCTTTAGTAGGAGAGAGGCCAGAACTGCAAGGTGATGTTTTGTAAACAGCGTTATGATTTGTGCATGAGCTTACAAGATGTAACATCCTTCTTAAAATCTTACTGATGAACACATGTTTATTATTTAGACATGCTTAGCATTTCAAAAAGTATTTTTAAAGATGCAGTAAAATATCTTAGCATCAATACTGTTAAAATGAATGTGCCCAAAGGGAAAAAGTCTTGGTACAATTACAGTAAGATAGTGTGGCCACAACAAAAAAAATTCTGCTTTCTTCATGTATCATGTGTTCTGTCCTCTCTTAGTTGAGGTTTCCATTGCTGGGAAGAGACTCCATGGGCACGGCAAATCTTATAAGAAAAACATTTAATCGGGGTGGCTCACTAACAGTTCAGAGGTTCAATCCATTGTCATCATGGCTGGAAGCAAGGCAGTGTGCAGCCAGACACGGTGCTGGAGAAGGAGCTCAGAGAGGAGAAAGAGCTACATCTTGACCCAGCAGACAACAGGAACTGATCTGTGACACTCGGTGTGGCTTGAACATAAATGAGACCTCAAAGCTCACTCCAAAAGTGACACACTCCCTCCAACAAGACCATACCTACTCCATCAAAGCCACACCTCCTAATAGTGCCACTCCCTATGAACTTATAGGGGCCAATTATATTCAAACTGCCATACGTCCCATAAAAGATTTCAACCAATGACAATATCTTTGGATTAAGAGTAACACTCAAGCAATTATGTTGCAAAGGACAGTATGTTTGGGTGACTCATTTTTCTTGCCTGCCTGTACTTCTTAAAACATAATGTATACACAAACTCACATGGGATAATATTAAAATATAGTCCAGATTCAGTATGTCTGAAGTGCTATTGAGAGAAAGCATTTCTACTCAATTCTAAAGTTAGGATCACTCTTGGATCACACTTTTAGGTTCAGTCTCTCTTAGCTCTGACAGCAGAATTGCTGGCCCCCTATTATGGTAGCCACTTTCCAAATAACTCCCACTAATCCACAATCCCTAGCATTTATACACAGACCACTGTACCAGAGCTGCTCTATAAGACAAAATAATGGATTCAAGATTTGGTTGCCAACAGTCCTGTGGCTTCAGCCTTAGTTAATAACTCTTTTTCTCTCTACCTAAGATCACACAGTCAGATACCAACTGCCTGATAAGGACAAACTGACAACAGGGAACTGTGATGGTAATGTTACTACTGAACCCACACAGCTTCCACAGAGAACCAGAGCTGCAGACACTCAAGTTCCCACCCTCAGAAATCCCTAGAATATAAAAAGATTCAGTTTTTAAATTTAGGGGATAATTTCTTACACATAGGGAACTATTTCACTGCTTAACTTCTGTGTTTTGAATCCAGTATTATCAGACACATGGGAAAGATGGCTCCATGACAACTGTCAAAAAGAAAAGATGGAGTGATGTAGTCACAGCCCAGGGAAGGCTCAGAGTTAGCAGCTGTGGATTCCTAAGCCAGGTGAGGGACAGTAGAGCTTTGCCCATACCACAGGACAGCTCTCAGGGAGCATGGCAGGAGAGGGGCCATTCCTACCCCAAAGAGATAAGGGCCAGGTCATGACAAAGTCAGTCACGCTTCTGCGCCCCCCCCCCCGGGAACATGCTCCTCAGTAATTATGTGACCTGCATGCTGGCTGCTACACTTGGAGAACCCCTGCCCCCGCTGCAGCACTCCCAAGTGAGTCCCCCCCCCCCGGGAGTTCAAAACCATCATACGCACCACAGCCTGAGACCCTGCTACACTGCTCCTCTGCATCCTGGGACCTCCGGTGTGCAGCAGTGGATCAGGGGGACCCATACGCAGCCATTTTAAGAAAGAGGAGGGGATTCCGGAGGGTGGGTGGGAGAGTCTTGCCAAGAGGTTTCAAAGGAAGTGTAGCTGTCGGTTCTTTGATTTGGACTTCTAAGATTTAGAACGGCACAAGAATAACTTTTTGACTAAGTTGACCAGTATAGAATATATCATAGCAACTCCAGGATATGGTATAGAATTGTTGAGGTTGACGTATGCAATATATAAAAATATACATACCAGAGTCCTGTTGAACATCTATAATGAACAAGACTTTTAAACATGGGATAAAGGTATACACAGCTAATAATCAATAGGCCAGGCTAGGAACACTGAACTAGATGACTTTGAAACATTAATTCTGACCTTCAATGTCTTCAACCACTGGTGAAATTTTTAAAGTATGTTAATTTATTGTTCCACCACAATTACTCATGTGGGCACTTAAATGCCATTTGTAATTTTTTTATGTGAATACATGCATGAGCCTAATTAACTTTTTTCTAATTGATATTCTTTGTGTTGAGTTATTCACATTAAATTGTTTTGGAGTTGATACCAGCTTCAAAGACAAACATTTATATTTTGGGGAATTTATAATTTTCCTTAAAAAGAACAACATATGGTTTTTCTCCTGTAAGTATTTCTTGAAGAATAACTGCCTTATTTTGCTGCATTTTATTTTATTTTGTGATAAAGTAGAAAATTATCAAGATCTGTTTCTCTAGTTTTTGCAAAAATAATTATTGTAAAATTGAACAGATGCTGTATATAAATTTCATAAATTCACACATGTGGGAACTTTGGTGAAACCTACGCATCACTTGCAGAAATGTACTTACAATGCTTTTGGTGAAAGTGCTATTTTGTACTTTTCCAGCTCAGTGCAGTAAGGTGAACTTCTTCACCCTAACACTGAGACAATGAAGATACTGATGTCAACATTTTACCTGGCACTGGGAGGTAAGCAAGCTCTTCTCTCTGTACTACCAGAGACACAGTCGTCTTCAGCCAAATAGTAGCAAAATAGTGCTACTCTGTTTTCGGTTTTCCACCAAGACTACCCATAACACAAAGAGCAAAAGTGTTTTACTGGAAGTAAACACTCTTAAATAAACCTTTATGAGTTCAGAACAAAGCGGAAACAACTGATGCCAATACACTAGGACCACAGGGATGTAAATCCACATGTTTGTG
Organism: Ondatra zibethicus; assembly: GCA_004026605.1. Lineage (NCBI taxonomy): Eukaryota > Metazoa > Chordata > Mammalia > Rodentia > Cricetidae > Ondatra > Ondatra zibethicus. The sequence continues at coordinate 8,517 of PVIU01018256.1, forward strand.
TAGGAAAAATTAGCCTTTCCACTGCATCAGCAAATTCACCAAATTGAGGATTAGGCCAATTTGCAAGTTCTATTTCTAGGAACTTAAGTTTAGGACTGATATCAACATCACACTCAGAGGAAATCATGTGCAATAAGGTATGCGGCCAGAGAAAAGGGAAGAAGGCTAATCGTGTTTTTGTATATTAGAGGCTTACCATAGGGCACTTCCTGGTTTAAGATTATTTCTGCATATCAGCCAGGCATAGGTATACAGCAGAAGATATGTTCACACATGAGCTTCAATTACGGCCATCAAGGAGCGTCAAGGGAACAAGGCACAGAGGAAGAGAGGCAATCAGAACTTACTCCTTAATCAGAAATAGCATTCCCTAATTGACAAATCTTCATTAGTAGCAGATGGTAGGTGAGCAAGAAATTGGGGGAATGGCCACCTTTTGACATCACCTCTAATTAAGAAGGCTTTCTCAGCTATCAGGACAAATTTTGAAACCTTCATATTTTTCCCCAGGTCAATAATAACTCAGAAGGGATAATGAAGTCTGTTCCCCTTCTGTCTATCATTTACCCTAGCTGCTTCCATCTGCTCTAAGGTGAAAAGATGAACTATTCAATGATGCTAGTCTAGACTGAGCACTCAGGCAGCCCACAGTGACTCATGAGTGTTACTTCATATTAGGGGAGAGCAATACTCGACCTGCAAAAGAAAAAATGGTCTCAAGTATGTTCACTATTCACGGCATAGAGTATGAAGCAACAGGGAGACAAGCCGATTCTACTTCACATCCCCTGGAAAACAGCACACTTGAGAGGGGAGCCAACCAAGGACAGTGCAGCAGTAAAAACTTTTCAACAACCCTACACAAAGCAAACACATTAGATGATAACTCTACCCAAATATTTTATCTTATATAAGCATCTGATAAATTCCCCTGCAGAATATCTGGAATGCAGCTTGATTACTTTTAGTTTTTCTTTGCATAGATATTTGTCAATTAGTTACAGTAGTAATTTTCAAAAGTAGTCCTCAGAGTGGCAGCTTTGGTATAATCTTGGATGTTACTAGAAATGTACTCCTTAAGCTTCAATGAGAAACTCAGGAGACAGCATCAGAAACCTGTTTTAATAGTCCTCCAGGGTGAGGGACATGCTGTCTTGGCCCCTCACATTGTTTTCGATTTTGGAATCTGAATCAGGCACTAGAGGTCTTTCTTTGATTGTGTGATGTGAGACTCTGTCCTACCTTAGCTTGAGCCAGTACAGGAGCTGTGTGACCAGAACTAAGTCACCAAACCTGATGCTGGAACTTCTTTATTGAACCAGGCAAATCTGACTCTGGAGCTAAGCCTATGGGCATGGAGATGGTGGCAGGAGTTCGTGAAACGTGAAAGGGTCCAAGTGACTCTTGGACAAAGCGGATTTGGAGGCCAAGGGTCTGGAGCCTATGGATGTGGCAATGGCGACAGGCAGGGAGTAGAGGGGAGCACAACAATTATGAGAGAGGAAAAGAGATGCTTGGCAGACCAAAGATTTTAAGCAACTAAAATCTAAAGTTAAAATAATAGAAATATAGTTAGTTATAAGAAGAGGCTGAACACTGAACTAGATTCCTGGCCAACTTTTGTGTCAGCTATCTTCACAGTAACTAGGTAGACAAACATTATTGTTACTAAATTTGTAGGCCAGGAATCAGAGTTGACAGTGAAAAGTCACTTGCTCATTCCTTTAACCATTTAAGAATATGCATAAACTAAGATAAATACAATAATCTCCCTGATTTTGTATAGAAATACTTAAGGAAGTTTTAAGAGGCAAGTTCAGACATAAAATAATAAAAGAAGCCATAAATATATTTATTATATATTAATTTTAGTATATTACATACATATATCTACTATTTTATTTTTCTATATACAGAAAAATATGAATATTGGAAAACGAAAGAATTAATGATTGACATAAGGCAGAGCAAGAAATGACTTCTATGACAGAAATACAAAGCCCTGTATTGCATTAAAAATATGCCCTATTTTAAAATATAAGAACATGCAAATAAATATTTCTCCAAATTCCAACAAAGGGGCAGGAATTCTGACATATAAATTTTATCACCTACAATCTTAAAATTGTAGTGGGTAGCCCGTGTCTATCTTCATTCTGTCTAGTGACCATAGGACAATTATATGAGTTCAGCTCCACTGTGGACCATCTTTGGCACATTGTATATTAATATTTTTTTATTTTTTAATTTTTAAAAAAAAGCACAAAACACATACAAAAAACAAAAAGTATAACATTTGGGATTTTTTAGGAATTTTATAAAAGAAACTCTGGATTCAACTATAGGTCCGATGAAAAAAAAAGAAAGAAACTCTGGATATATCATTTAGTGGCCCTCAAAGGACCCATATCAAACCCCATGTTAGGATGACTTTTTCATAAGGTTATTTACATGAGACACTGTTTCCACAAGAATTTAATGAATTTCCTAGAAAAAAATTCACTGTTCTGTTGATGAGGTCTGTGAACACTCAATTACACTTGTATTTATGTCTCTGATGTATGTCTTCTGACAGATGTTAGTTCTGTAAATTTTCATAGAAATTATAGTGGAATAAACATTCTCCTTTTGTTTTGAGACAGGCTTTCTCTGTAACTTTGGAGCCTGTCATGGAGCTAGCTCTTTGTAGATCAGGTTGGCCTTGAACTCACAGAGATTCACCTGCCTCTGCCTCCCGAGTACTGGAATTAAAGGTGTGTATGACCACCACCAGGCTTGAAACATATTTTTAACCAATAATTATAGAGTTCTTAACTTGAGAAAGGCATATGTATTTTACAACTGTGAGTGGAGTTTGAACCTTAATGGAAATCATGAGTTTTTACATTTGAAGTGCTGTGATTAAAGGCATGTGCCACCACCACCTGGCTATGGGATAAAAAATCTTAAATGCATGGGGCATTTTTGAATGATTATGTGAGATACTGAGATATTAATTTGAGGGTTTTGTATAACTTAACATCTGAAATAAGATAACTGTAAAGGGAAGCAATGGTTTAATAGCTTACGGGTCCAGGATTCAAGAGATGGGCATAAGCATCTACTGGGTTCTGGTGACAGCCCTTGGCTGCATCATACAGTAGCAGCTGTGGAAAGTGCCTTGAGAGTGGACATGACAGGAAGCCAGCAAATCTGGCTTGGGCCATGATCAGACCTTTAAACACCTGTCTCCTGAGCCCTAACAGGTTGCTAAAGAAGTGTGTTGATTCCCTCCAAAGCCACAGCCCCAGTGCTCCTGGGGCTTCTTGTTTTTTTTTCCTCTTAAAAGTCTGCATCATATTCATACACCACAATGCTTGAGAACCAAGCCTCTGACACATGAACCCTGAAGAGCACAAAAACCTCAAAACCATAGCACGGGGGTTCTGTGGAACGTTAGGACATACTTATATAACTGAACATCAAGATACCCTGAGGTATTGTTTTGCTGAAGTTTTGCTTTATATACTAAAATGCAGAAACAACTGCAAGTCTGGTTGTGCAGAGTTAGCATAGCGTAGAAGGAAAAGAATTAACAGCAAAACCCAAGTGCTTGCCTTCCAAGGCTGTTTCTTCCACTTGTTAGGTACTCGTACTCACTTGTGAGACACTCTACTTACCGTGTTTTGGTTCTCTGTTCTGAAAATGTAATTCTTCAATAAGAACAACCCCTTAGAGCTATTTTGAAGATGAACACTTATGGCATGTTTAGAATACCGCCTGGAATTATATAAACAGCACACAGTGTACATTAACAGAGAAGTTAAGCAATTTCTGTGGTTGATATTGTTGCCTTGTCTTTTGACCTTTGCCTGTCAGCATATATTTCTCTTTTAGTAATTTCATGTACCCAAGTCATTAATGGTTGACCTGCCTTTGGGGGATTATGTAAATGATATCATGCTGTAAAATGAAACAGATGGGATAAAAGAATGTTAAAAATAAATTTCTTCTGTCATTTTATGAGAATAATTAGCAAAAGTCAGTGCTCTGTCTTCTTAATGTTAATACAGTCAATGGAGCCCTCCCCAGGAAAACTTCCATATAAAGACTCAATTGGCAGAATATTTTATTTCTCTTAATAGTATTTTGATATATCTATTATTCTCTCCTTTATATGAATAGCACATAGTATTTCACCAGAGTATGAACACTGTGAGTCGCCTAATAGAGTGTGCTCTTACCATGACAAAGTAAGAGGCAGGGAAGTTGCAGAGGAAGCTGAAGTCAACACTGTGTTATTCACAGTCAGCTCCACTTCCACACTGAGGACCAGCACAGAGTCTTGCTACCATGGTGATGAAGGCATCATTTGAGAGATGGGTAGAAAGGTGTTTGCTATGTGACAAGAGCAGAGCTGAGAGATGATAATTGTGTCAAGATGGAGACCAGGTTTGGAACCCTCCAGTGCTAATGAAGATTTATTCACTAGTGACATTTGATCAGATCTTCTGGGTGGATGCTGAGATTTCATTACTTAAAGACATAAAGTAGTCTGTCTGATTAAAGAGGCAAGGAACAGTAGGGAGTACCCATAAATTACTATGGCTCAATTTGGTGCAGACAGTTTAGTGAGTGTTTATTAATAGTACAAAGGAAAATTTTCCAATTAGATTAAAAGGTTTAGAAAACAACAGTTACAGTCACGGTGATTTAAACAGAACTCTAGAATAATGCATCGTCAGAAACTTTATTGATTAAAATTGAACTGGCAAGTTATTTGTAGTGTTCATTGTTTATCAGTAGAACTCCTGGTGTGAAGAACAATTTCCCTCACAAGATCAATGGGAGTACTGAGCTAATTTCTTCTTGCCCTGAAAATTGATAGGAACATAAAGGGCAGCTTGACCACTCCTGAAAATACCCACATGATTTATGCAGGTTAATCGTCAAGAAAGTGGCATTGCATAAATCACTGGAGATGATCATGCCACACAAGGCCCTAAAGGCAGGTTTTACTGTCATAGTAGGGCCACAGTAAGAAGCCTGGGATTTAATCAGAAAAGCCTTTAGCTAGCTCAGCTTTAAGCAGGTACTCTGAACATTGGAATGGGTAAGAAATCAAAGAGAGGCTGCATACATAACTTCTCTGGTGGTGACCACTAGAATTTATGAGGTTAGTTTGGTGGGAGGAAGCCTGAGGTACAGTCCAGTTCTTCTTATAGCTCATTGTCTTGAAGTCTCCAAATGACATCCATAAGTACAAAACAATCTTGAAATTGCTTTACCTGATCTGAGGTCTTAGAATCTGTGTTTCACGGACCATAAGATTAACTATGAAAGAAAGAAAAGAAAGACAAAGAACTGATATTTGAAATCCATGGATTCTTAACAAACAATGCACTAATATACTTGTTAAAAACTCACAATGTGATTAAATGTGATTTGGGATTCCCCTCTGTATGCTGTGAATATGTTTTATTACCATTGGTTAATAAAGAAGCTCCTTTGACCTATGGCAGGGCAGAATACAGCAAGGCAGGCAAAGATAGAGGAAGAAAGAAGGCCAAGTCAGGAGATGCCATGTAGCTGCCGAAGGAGAAATATGCCAGAACCTTACAGGTAAGTCACAGCCTTGAGGTGATGCAGAGATTAATAGAAATAAGTTAATTTAAGATATAAGAGATAACTAGAAATACACTTGATCCATTGGCCAAACAGTGTTGTAATTAATATAGGTTTTGTGTGATTATTTGGGTCTTGGTGGCTGGGAAATGAAAATCAGTCTCTGTTTTTATAAATGTATTGCAACAATCACATTAAAAGAAAGAAGTAGGTTGTTTTTTTCTAGTTCTATAGCAAAAGAACAGGAAGGATGTCTGAAAATAAAACAAAATTCATACAATTAATTATCTGTGTAAAAGTATCTATTATACACCTAAATGGAACTATAATTATACATACATAGTTAATGAAAACTTTCCATCTGGGATGGAAATGTTCCTTCCAAAAGTCAAAGACCAACAAAAATCCCTCCTGGGAGTAAAAACTCTGTTTTGAGCAGTGGATCAGATTGTCCAAGATAGTATCAAAACCTTATAGTTTAATGATAATTGTCTTTTGTTGACCCCACAAACAGAAGGTAAGTCCCTATTGCTGAAGACACCCAAAGATTCCATAACTGGTACTGACCTCAAAGCCTTCTCCCCAAGGACTAGCTTTCAAGGTATCAGATGGCCCCATAAAAGTTTCCAAAGAAAAGAAGCAAACTACAGTTGCTCCCTACTATCATACCTATGTTATGATACTGATACATAATAACAAAAACCAGTATGACACAATAACCCTAAGAGTGCAGCATGGCATGAATTCTTTGACAGTAATCAACAGTTCTTTAAGTAGAACTATGCCCCACTAAACAAGTGATAAATCATGCTAATAATTGACAACCAAGTACTCAGAGCTAGTGGATCTTGGAGGAAAGTCAAAAGCTGACCCTTACTCAATAGTATAAACCCTAACTCCAATAAACATTTGTCCTTATGGCCATAGGTAAGTATAGTCCTCATTCCTCATCAAAGAAACTTCCCTTTGCAATAGACAGAGACCATTACAGAAGAGCACAACTTATCAAAACGAAGAGTTGTGCAGCCAAGTTCCAACTTATACATCTATAATACAACTCCAGCACCTCTGACTCAGGGATCATTGCAGAAGAGGGGGCAGAAAGATTGTAGAAGCCAGAGGAACAGAAAATTTCCTGTTTGATTCTAATTCCTAGAAATATTAAAAACTACACCCACAAAGTGTCACCAACATGACTACCTAAACATAAACTGAACAAACACAACAATAGGCATGCAAAAGTAGACAGGGAAAATACGAGAACTCAAATGCTATCCAAAGACCACAGGCAACTAAGGAATGCTGAGTGAGAGTAGGAGAAATATCTTCCACAGGGCAGAGCACATCGATTGGTTATCTAATACCAAATGGTCAGCCCATACATACATATGAGAAACATTAGACAAATTGAGCAGGCTGTATTTATACACTTAGAAATATTACATATTTGTATACATATAAATAACAATGTTTATATAATAATATAACATTTCTAATGAGAAAAAAGCCATGATTTTGAAAAAGAGCAAGAAGTATATATGGGAAGGTTAGGAGGGAGGAAAGGGTAAGAGGAAATGATTTATGTTATAATCTCAACAAATAGAAAACAAATTTTTCATTAAATGATAGCTAGTAGATAAGCAATAATCCATTTCCACATTCATACTGAAGAATGTTGTGTGTTTTGCTCATAGCATTACCACTTGTGGTTCTAATATTTCCCACATACTTTTCCTAACTTTGCTTTCCAAGCTAATTTTGAAGCAGGAAGCAGCAGTTTGAAACATCCAAATACAGAAATAACACAACAAACTGGCACTCTATCTGTTTTCAAACTTAATTTATTTGCCAGAAAAACTTCACAGTGTATCACTTTCATATTGGCATTAAGCAATTAAGATCAAGACCTCTCTCTCTCTCCCTTGCTCACTTGCTCTCTCTCTCTCTCTCTCTCTCTCTCTCTCTCTCTCTCACACACACACACACACACACACACAAACACACACTCACACACCTCGGCTATTTGAAATAAGGCTTCATGTTTGAAAGGAAACCTGACCTGCTGGTCCTAGCCTTGTAAATATTAACATGGGACTAGTCCTGATCATGCCTATATCTCAGTTTGCTATCCTAGATACATGGAGATAATATTTTTTAATGTGCTTGAATGTTAACATGAATAATTAGGCCAAAGTGCATGTAAGATATTCCTCACAATAACTATCACACAAGAAATGCTCAAAAATGTAAAGTTTTATTAGCATTACACTTTTGTGTTGTTTTTCTTTTTGTTCTCCTGAACCTACATTGAGTAAGAAGCTACTGATGCAATGTAAGCAGGCTCCAATGCTTCATACCCAAGGCTGGGATCACAAGCATAAGTTTTTTTGTTTGTTTTTGTTTTGTTTTGCTGTGGTTCTGCAGATTGACCTATGGTCTTCATGTTTCATGGCAAGCTCTTTAAAACTATCTGTCCAATTAGGTATGAGTGTACTCTCTGCAGTTCTGGAAATGCAGCTCAGTTGGAAGTGTTCTTGACTAGTATACATGAGGTACCCTCCTCTGTTCAATTCCCAGCACTGTATAGCTCAGATTTGCTGGCACCCACCCAAGCACAGGGAAAGCAGAGACAGAAAAGGGAGTTAAAGGCCATCATCAGCTACATAGTAAAGTTGAGGTCACCCTGAGATATGTCAGATCCTACCTCAAAAAACTATATCTATGGTCTCATCCACCAATGCTAGGAGGCATTTCCTGAAAAATTGCCAGCCAGGACAGCCAGAGAATCAGGCAGATAATCTTCAGTTTCCCTCCTGTCTTCTAATTTTAATACCCCAGTATTATCCCCAATTTTGTAGCAGACCACATTCTGTGGCCTCTCCTTCCTCTCTTCCCCCATTCCCAGGAGTCTGTGCTTGGCATACTCAGTTTTTTTCTCTACTGTGGATACTCTCTTTACCCCATTCTCAAGTCCATCTCCATTCATTAGTGTCAGCTTCCAATTATCTAGAGACATAGCTCCCCCAGTGACCACACCTAAAAGGATTTCAGAAGAAATCCATACTAGACAACCCACACTAAAGAGTGCAACAAATACCAAGGAATAGTACAACACCCACCCAATAAACATAAGATGAGATATCAGCTCCTAAAATTATAATCATCCCAAACCCAGAAGCCTAGACACTGGCATTAAACCAGTATCAATAATTCCCAGGACAATATATCTCTAATAGAGCCAGGCAACCCTACTGCAGTGACCCTAAAATTGCACCATAGCTAAAACATAAGACAAGGACTAAAAAATGGTTATTATATATATATGTTCAAGGTCCTCAAATAGGCTATAACTAAACCCATCAATGAAATCTGTGAAAACACAAACAAACAGTAGCCAGAAAATATAAAAACAGCTCAAGACATGAATTTGGACATAGAATCATTAAAGAAAAGTCAAACAGAGAGAAATCTGGAAATGAAAAATTTAGAAACTAGCACAGGAATGCCAGAGGAAAGCTTCACCAACAGAAGACAGAGATGGAAGAAAGACTCTCAGGTATCAAAGACAAGTTAGAACAAATGGCTATCCCAGTCAAAGGAAATGTCAAATTAAAAAAAAATCCTGACACAAAATATGTAGAAAATCTGAAACACTGTAAAAATACCAAATCTGAAAATAACAGGAATAGAAGAAGGAGAAGAAACCCAGGCCGAAGGCACAGAAAATATTTTCAATAAAATGAGAGAAAAAATTTCCATAACCTAAAGAATAAGATGCCTATCAAGTTACAAGAAGCATGAAGAACACCAAATAGATTGTACCAGGAAATATCGCAAAGTAATCAAAACACTAAATGTACCAGGAAAGAACACAAAGTAATCAAACACTAAATGTTAGAACAAGGAAAGAATATTAAAAGTTGCAAGGTATAAAGACTAAGTGACATATAGAGTCAGACCTACTATAAGAGCACCTGATATGGGATTCCCCTCTGTATGCTGAGAATACCATTGGTTAATAAAGAAACTGTCTTGGGCCTGTGCAGGGAATAGAAGTAGGCAGGGAAAACCAAACTAAATGCTGGGAGAAAGGAGGTAGAGTCAGAGAGAAGCCATGGAGCCACTGCAGGAGACAGATGTGCTAAAACTTTGCACCTTGTGGTAGTGCACAGATTAATGGAGATGGGTTAAATTAAGATGTAAGAGTTAGCAAATAAGAAGATAGCGCTAATGGGCCAAGCAGTGATTTAAATAATATGGTTTCTGTGTGATTATTTCGGGAGTCTGGGCAGCCAGGAAATGAACAAGCAACACCTTGCAAAAAGCACCTAACTAAAAGGAGAAGACAGAGAGAGACCCCATCCCTAAAACAGAAGCTATCTGCAGTTTATAGTCACTCACAAATCAAAAATTAGTTTTCTCCCATGAAGTCTGACTTAGGGTACAAAGTGTTCTTAAGGACAGGCTCCATGCCCTACAGTAGATGGCCAACACAAAAAAACCTGATGGCATCTTTGAAGATCATAATGTTTAGTCAGGGTTTTTGGTATTTATCATACGTTTATTTTATCTAATTATCTATCCATTCATTTATTTTACCTTACAGATCCTTTTGCATATATATTATGTCTTTTAGTTTTGTTTAAGGAGTGTCTGTGCAGAAGTATTGACTCTGCATCCAGATTTCTTTCTTTGCCTTTTATTTGGCTCTTTGTCTTCTATTTGTTTGTTTTGTTCTATTCTGATTTATTTTTGTTTTATGCCTGTTTCCTTTCAAAGTACAGACAAAAAGGGTGTAGATTTTGATGAGAGTGGAGGGGAATATCTCATAGGAGTTGGGGAAAGGAAAACCATTATCAGAATATATTGTATGAAAAAAATCTATTTTCAGTCAAAGAAAATTAGAATAACTATATATATATATGAATATGTAGAGCTATAATCTATATGTGTGTGCAATCCATGAACAAGAATCAGCAGTCATCAAAGGATAAATTGGGATGATAAAATGAACTATGCCACTTCCCACTAGCAAATTAACTCTCAAAACAAACAGAAATAAGTGATCAGGGGAAAAGGAGATTAAATAAACTAGCCTGCTCTGTTAGTATGCAAGCAGAATGAAGAAATTTGTGTTTAGAAAGGGCATGTGCAGTAGATGAGAAAGGAGGAGCAATATCCATACATTAAGTACATGAACAGAGAGTGGGGTGGATGGAGCCTCTCCTTCCCCAACTGAGAAATGCAATGACTGACTTTGTGATTGGGCTGGACATGCTTACTGAGTAGTTTTAGATTCAAAACATTATTTGATCTTGCTAAGAAATATTTGTCATATAAATAATTGTCTCACAGTTTAATAATAATGCATTTTCCTTTTATTAATAATTTCAACCTCAAAATATACTTAACTTATAAATAAAAACAACATGCTGATTTCAGTTTTGGTTCCTAGCAAACATTGTTTTAGGTTCTAATGTATTTCACTTATTTACCATTGCTATCTATGATATATTTATTGGGATTCCCTCTTTTAGAAAAAAATACAGAGTTGACACAATCTTTTTAAATGCCAGCCCTAACAACATTTGTGTTCTAAGAACATAAAATGATAGTGAAGAAACTGACATACATTCCTTTCTCATGAACAATCTGAAATAAAACACATAGAGTTATTGTTGTTGATTAGATATGAAATGTCTCCTCCAAAGATTCTAGTGTTGAAGGGTTGGTTCCTAACCTGAAACTATTCAGAAGTGACTGGATCATGAGGGTCATGACTTCTTAAATATTAAGTAGGTATGGTCTGGCAAAGGATACATAAGAAACTAATGGTATGACTCATAAGGTTGTATCTTGTCCCTGTTCCTTTTAAATAGGAAATTCATTTTCAAAATATCTTTTGTGTAGATGAATTTTTCTTTTGAACTCAGCTCACAAAAAAATAACGTGGAGGCTTTTATTAATTATAAAATCACGACTTATAACTTAAGCTTGTCCCATGAGCTCTTATGACTTAAATTAACCCATTTCTATTTATCTGTGTTTTCACATGACTCATGACTTTTGCCTCTCTTCCTGCATGGCTTGCTCCCTCTGCATCCAGTTAGCATCTTTGACTTTTTTCCCCCAGAAATCACTCCGTTCAGTCCTGCTATATATCCTGCCTAGCTATTGGCCACTTTTTTTTTTATTAAATCAATCACAGTGGCATATCTTTATACAGTGTAATCAAATATCTCACAACATTTCCCACTATTATCTAAATAAAAAAGAAAGGTCTTAACTCTAACATAGTAAAACTATATACAATAAGAACAATTATCAGGTAAGAAGTACATTTACAATGTCTGGTACATTTGCATTTGGCAAATTCAGAGAAAATATTCAATTATTAATCCTATCTTGGTGAGTCTAAAGTTTTGTAACTAATTTACCTTCTATCATAGCTAAGGAAAACTGTAACTATATGGTGTTCAACTCCATCAAGATGCCATAAGGATATAAATTCACCTGAGTAAACAAGAAGTGCAGAATAAGCAACTTCCAAAACTAAGAAATGACAAAGACTTTTGACTGCCTGACAGTCACCCCAAGGTTCCTCTCTAATTTTGGGGCATAAATCTTTAGTATATGGGCCTAAAATATCTGAAATACTTTTCTGTGAAGCAGCAATTTTTGAAGGACTCTCCTAATATGTCTTGGAAAAGTTTGGTGGTTGCTTTCTTTTGTGTCCTGCTTGCCCAGTTTGGACAGCATACTGTTAGCAGTTGAGGCAAAGAGAGTTGATTGCCCAAATGACTAGCTTTTGCAACAAATATAGCAAACTCCATATGTAGGTTCTTCTCTGCCAATCATCCTTTTTAGAAGAAGATTGGTGCTGCCAGGATCAGATGTGTCTCACTCGCATTAAAAGCCTTATGTTATTATAACACTTAAATGCCATGTTCTGTGGGTCTTTGAAATGTTTGAAGATCACTTAATTATCTAAAATATATCTCTGTATGACCTTAAAATGTACCTAACATGACTATAAGTTTGATTGTTATAGATGACTAACTACTAACCTGAATTTCTTTATTATCCTAAATAGCTTTCAAGGAATAGAAATTTACATTCTTAAATGAGCTGCACATGTATAATACCTTGAAAAAGAAATAGAAACATATAATACAGTATAACAAAAGAACAAATTTGTATCAATATCAAAAATCTATACCAATGTAAAATATTTGAGATTAGTGGTTGTTCAAAAGTAGATTCAATAATCCATCCTTTTATCCCATCATTTCTATACTATATTCCCCCTTTTTCCTTCAGAAAGAGATACCTGGATCTAATCTCCTTTGTTTAGCTTTCTCCCTAACCATGACAAGTAACAATTTGTAACCAATCCCCTTAAATGATGACAAACATTCATAACCCACTGAATAACCAAACACCGCACACCTACCTCTTGGGAATGTGGGTGTTGTGCTTTATAGACTGATTACTGTTGTCTAGGGGGATGGCATTTTAGGGGATCTGAGAAAATTAGGGTAATTGTCAAGTCCTGGGAGAGCTAGCCATAATATTTGTTGAGCAGTCTATGTGCAATGGGAAAATGCAAGGCTTACCTGTAGTCCTGGCAAGAATAGTCTGTGAAGCTGGACCATCTCAGTCAGCAGCCTTGAGGCTGTTCTGGATGTAGAACTCTGAGGGAACTGTAACTGAGGTATTCTGAGAGGCTGAATCCCCTGGACCACCTACTTTTATTGGTGTCTGATCTCTTTGCTCTGAAAACACACAAACTTACAAAAGTAACACAAGTATGGACTGTGTGTTTGACACAGCCAGCCAAAGATGACTCTTTGTTTTATGTTCAAGCAGTTAAAATATATGTCACCTAGCTTCTAGTTCTTTTTTTAGGTTTATTTCTTTATGTCTGTAGCCAGGACTATCAGGGGTTCTCCCCCCACTGCAAATCAAATCTGATCTCTATCAACCTAGAATGAATCCACAGCCTTCTTTTGTGGTTTATTTTTGCAGGGTGTGGAAACAAAAGCATAAGCTCTTCCCCAATGCAACATATTTTTGACTTCCATTTTCAAGTTAAAACAGTCTTAAAACTATACAGATTGGTTTATTTTAACATTTTTCATAATACAATGTGTCTCAGCAGCTATTATTTGCTCATCAGCAATCAAAATATGCAAAGTCAACAAGACACCATATAGGATCCATACTTTCTGTATATTTTCCATCTTTACATGGCTTACCCTTTTATATTGTTTTATTATTTTATTCTCTTTAGAGACTTTATCATATTATTTATAAATTATTTTATGACTGTCTTTACCACTTTTCTTTTCTTTTCTTTGTTAAGCCTACACATACTTTTTAAACATACTGTAATGTACTCAGAAGTTTTATGTTCGTCTGGATCAGTCTTTACTCAGCAACTACATAATTTTCTGATCACAAGAGACAAAACTTAAATTATTATCTCAGTTGTAAAGTATCTCAGTTTAGCACATGACACTGGCACATAGTGCTGACAGATAGTGCTGGCGGCTAGCTCAAGCCCACTAGCAACGACCAGTAGTCATGTCTCTGTATGCTGCTGAGCCTATTCAAGAGACAGCAGTCAGCATGAAGCAGCATTTTACTCTGTGTTCTGAACTTTCTTAAAACTTTTCAGGCCTTATGTGGATATATGTGGTTAGACATTGGGTACCATACGTAGACAGATTTTTCTTTGGGCCACCACCTCACAAAAAAATGACATGGAGACTTATTATTAATTAGGAAAGCTTGATCTGCAGTTTGGGCTTGTCCCACTAGCTCTTATAACTTAAATTAACCTATTTCTATTAGACTACATGCTTTCAAATGACTCATAACTTTTGTCTCTCCCCCTGTATATCTTGTGCCCTTTGCATACAGTTGTGACTCACATATTTTTCTTCCCAGAGTTCTCTCTGTTCAGAAGTCCCTCCCACACTTCCTGCCTAGCTATTGGCCATTTATTTTTTATTAAACCAATCATAATGACATATCTTTATAGAGTATAATCAAATATCTCACAACACTTTTCTTCTGAGAAACCTATACTTATAGTTGGCAAATAAGCACATAATGCCTTACATCTTTCATCATCTTATGCACATGCTGTCTACCCATCTATCTATTTATTTTTGAGATGGGGTCTTTCTGTATAGCCTTGGCTGTCCTAGAGCTTTTTACATAGACTAGACTAGCTTCAAATCCAGAGAGATCTGCCTGCTTCTGACTCCCAAGTTATGGTATTAAAGTATGAGCCGCCACATCTAGCCTGTACTGGCCTTATAAACCTTGGTCTATTTCACCATTGTGGCTACATTAAAAGGCTATCATTTACATGGATTTCTTCTTCACTAAATTCTTGTTACCACATCGACATTGAGAAAACTTGCTGATCCAATCATCATTATCACCTAGAAAGCTTCATAAAACATTCATTTCTGAATTCTATTCCACTCTGAAATTTTTACTCAATAGGGATGAGAATCTATATTTTTGTAATGTCCTGAGTTAAGGAAATAATGCAGGCAAGTCTGAGGAATGATAAATCTTCTGAAATTTCAGAATTTTTAATACATATTACTCATTTAATACATTGAGCAGCCAAGAATCTCTGCATTACTGCCACTCACTTAAAGGAGGATCTTCTCCTTTAACTTCAAACTCAGGGCACACAGACAGCCTTAGTTAAAATCAGTAGTTAAAGAAAATGACATAAATCCAGGAATGGCAGAACTCAGTGTGCAGAAGAAAGGAGCATCTGTGAACCCCTGAGTAAGAATGCTGCAATACGCTAAATACTTTAAAGACATTTGAAAACAATAGTTTTCCATGTAAATTTGAGTATAGGAGTTATTACTTATTGATTAAATATTCCTAGATGTAATAAAGTTGTGTTTTAGCTGTATTCTTTCTTCTTAAACCTAGAAGGTTAGAATCCTAGAAGTTCTAACCTCTAGACCACAGAATGTCTCCTATTATTAGCAGAAGGTTATTTTGGAGGGATTCAATAGACTGAACATGTTGTATTAGAGTACAGTGATCTTCTACCCTATTAGAGAGGATAACTTTAGGAACAGGAAATGAAGCTGCAGACTTGGACACAGAAGCACACTTTGAGATGGGGACAGGAATCAGAGGGTACGACAGGAGTCTGGGACGGCCACAAGCTGTCTATTAACAGCTAGATGGAAGCTACGACACTGGCAATGACCAAGGCTATCCCTTACCACCATCAGAGTAACTTGAACTCAGTTTTCTTGTCTGCAAAACTGCAAGGCAGAATGTCTCTTTTGTTTAAAGCACACACACCTCTTTATTAGAACAACTTTAGAAAGATAGTGTAAATTAATGATCAGCTTAGACTATAGATTTTAAACAAAAGCAGTCACAACACTGTACATAAAAAGAAATTTATATAAAACTATAGTTCACAGCACTGTCATTGAAGGAGTAACTGGCCCAGCTCACTTCAAGACACTGTTCTTGTCTGGCTCAGTTTTTGCTTCTTTAATACTTCTCCCGGAATCCCTCTTTCCTTCCCTTACCTTGGATTCTGGGAAGAAAGGGTTGGTTAGTAAACATCTTTATGACAAAGATGACACCTAAAGTCCAGAGAACCTAATGGCACACATCATTCCCCAAATGAGAGATTTGTATATGATGCTGAGGCAGCACCCTAGAGCAGGAATTATCACATTAGGGGAATCATATTACCCCTCATAGGCAATGAAGACTTTTTGAGAGGCCCTGCAGAACCACAAGTAACATAATGATTCTCTAGGTCACACTAACTAGGACTGTTTAACTGTGCATACATCTTGCCCCAGCAATGATCCTTGCTCTATTTAAACCTGGAGCTCAAATAAGTACCCTAACGACAAACTGGAGGGCACTGAACCCTTTATCTGCTCCACCTCCCAGTGCGGCCACATTGGTTAAACCTCTTTTAGCTGCTTTTCATCAATACTCTTCTTTTTAATTGACATAACTGGGACAGGTGGCTCACCTCCTCTGCTGGGACTCCCTAAGCCAGGACTTCTGCCTTAAACCCCCAGAACATAATGAGCTGTAAAGGACAAATGCAATATTTTGCCCCAATCTAAGCTTTGAAGGCAAATTCAGAGAGAATTTGATAGGAAGCACGCAGAATTTAGTGTACATTTGAAAGGGATGAGACTCGGAGATTAGTTCCTTTAATAATTATGTGCCAGAGAAAGATGGCACTGTGGATTTAATAGTTTGAATCTTCTAAGTGTGTTTAATATACCTATGCATATTTCCAGGTATTTAAAAAATTCAGACAGGCACAGTGGGAAGGGAAATACTATGTTTATTCTTTCACGCCCTCTAGCACTCAGCCAAAAAATGGTGCCCCAATGGTCAGAGAGAGTTAATTCATATCCCAGATGCCTCACTCTCTCCCTAGGAGTAGATCGCTCATTGGCATGACAAGGTCATTCTTCATTTTAACCATTACCATGGCATTTTATACTGTCAAGCACTATGTGGTTTTGCAATCCTTAAAATCCCCTAGTGAAGTAGAGGAGATGACAAATACAATTATGTCTGATTTACAGACCAGGGAACTGGGGCTCAAACAAGAGACAAAGCCATCATTGGTAAGGGCCATCCCAGAAGACAAGGCTAAGGTCTGTGTTCATCACGTGAAGTATAAGAATAAGCCTAAGGGATATCAACTATGCACACAGATTCTTATGTTTCTTGGAACTTTAGCTTCCCACCCAAGCTGATTCTTGTCAGCAACCATCTGTCAAAGACTAAAGGTACACAGAAAGCAAAGCACAAATTTATGTACTGTGTGTTACCATTTTAGCTACTCAAGATTAGAGGTGCATATAAAATTAAAATGAAATCCATAGTAACTTAGCATTGGCTCTGAAATATACCAGAGGAGTGAAAACCAACCTTCTTTACTATTTATACTGCTTTGACAGCAAATGATTAGAATAATCAAAACAGAGGTCTCTGATTGCTTGGGAAAACCTGAAAGGATGCAGTTCTCCATTATTTAGTAAAATTCCTACTAAAAAATTATATAAACTTGGAAATACCACAGTTTTTAATTTGTTAATAATGTTAAGATAAACCTGTGATTAAGCATTCCAACAATGGCACTTTTTCTTCTTTGTCAGTATAAAACCCTCATTTGTCCAGATACTGATTGTCAAACAATGCTAGGCTTTTTGTTGCGTTTGAGGGAAGTGCACTCCTAAGATCTCAGCCCCTGAAAGCGGATAAGAATTTAAAATGGGTCTGAGAAACCCCTTCAGAGTGAGTCAACATTTGATTCTCAACTGGAATCCGAGCATTGGGCTAAAGGTCAAGTGCTTGGCTGAATTTCACACATCTGAGGTGGAATGTTGAACATTTCATGTCTAAGCTAAATTCAGAGATGCAGACAGCCAAAGGAGATGAGGCTTTATGTAATTTAATGTTTACTTGCTTTGGTTTCATAAAGTTTCAAATGTTCTAACCCAGTTTCCCCCTGCTAATCAGAGACCTAGGTTTGCCCTGCTGTCCCATTGATTCTAAAATCAATGACAGTACTCTGGTGTTTAAGAATATGATTGCTCTTTCAAAGCGAGCTGGGCAGGAGAGGTGGTCCTTTGGAGTTTGATCAATTTTTACCACAATGAAGTAGAAGAGTTAAAAATCAATGTAATGACCTAATTATGATGAAGTTGTTCAGTTTCCACTGTTGTAAAGAGGCACAGGTTGAATTTACAGTTTGGTGGCTGACAAGTGCAGTGAATACTGGTGCAAACCTATGGCACAGTATATAATAACTTTGTTCCATTAAACTTACAATTTAATAAAGGAACACAAATTAGAATTGTATTCTGCTATCCAGTTCACTCACTTTTATACATTACAGAATTCCCGTTATTAGTGGAATCACATAGTATATGATAAGGAAAGTAACTTACTGACTGAAGGAGCAATTGATATTGTTCAGTCACATATAACAGACATGAGTCCCCAGATACTGATACATTAAAACAGGATCTTGCCTATCATAAATACTTGACAGGAGTTGTTGTTTGAAGGAAAAACTAAACTTTGAAAGGCTTCAAATGATCCCTTTATTTGTAGGACTGCATCCTTTCAGGTTTTCCCAAGCAATCAGAGACCTCTGTTTTGATTATTCTAATCATTTGCTGTCAAAGCAGTATAAATAGTAAAGAAGGTTGGTTTTCACTCCTCTGGTAAATTTTATTTTAAAAATTTACTCTTCATTTTATACACCAACTCTAGTTCATCCCCCTCCCCTGCTTCCACTCCCCACCTCTTCCCCTTCCCATCCCCCATCTTACCATCAGAGGATAAGGGAAGTAAGGCCTTCCTTGGGGAAGCAACAAGATCTGGAATACCAACATAAGGTGGGACAGAGACCCTCCACCCCATATCAAGGCTATGCCACCATAAGGAATGTGCTCCAACAAGCCAGTTCATGCATCTAGGTTAGGTCCTGGTGCAATTGGCAGCCCCCACAAACAGATCAAGCCACGTACCTGTCACCCACATTCAGAGGGTCTAGTTCAGTCCCACACAGATTTCCCAGCTGTTGGTCCATCGTCCATGAGTTCCCATTAGCTCGTGCCAGCTGTCTCTGTGGTTTTCCCCACCATGCTCTTGACCTTTCCTTGTTCATATGATCCCTCCTCCCTCTCTTCAACTGAACTCCAGGAACTCAGTCCAGTACTTGACTGTGGGTCCCTAATCCTTTCTCTATCCTACCCTCCACTCTCATACCCAGTTCAACTTCTTCTTTCTTGTTCTATTATTTCTTTTTAACCCTTTATACACCTTCATGCTATCTTATCTGTCAATTGAACTCCATGGTCCCTTAGTGATTTCCAGACCTCTATGGTTACTCCACATAAAACACACACATATCTTAAGAGTCAATGCTAACATCCACAGATGAGAGAAAGCATAATAACATCTGTCTTTCTGGGTTTGAGTTACATCACTCAGAATGATTATTTTCAGCACCATTCATTAGCCTAATAATTTCATTTCTCTTAGTAGCTGAATAATATTCCCTTGTTAAAAATAGCACATTTTTATTATATGTCCATCATTTTATGGACATCTAGGTTTATTTCTTTTAATAGCTATAGTGAACAGAATGATAATGAGCATGGATGAGTAGATGTCTCTGGAATAGGATATGGAGTAGTTAAGATACATACTGAGTAATAAGCTGAATCGTGTGTTTTCAGCTTTTTGAGGAGCTTCTATACTTCATAGCTACGAGAGTTTGCACTCCCAAGAACACCAAGTAAGTGTTTCCCTATCTCCTCATCCACACCAGTATTGTTAGCAATACTATGTCTATATGTTTGTTTTTAACCTCAGCTAATCTGACTGGTGTAAGATGAGATCTTAAAGTCATTTTAATTTGCGTTTCCCTGGTGGCTAAGGATGTTGAATGCTTTTTAAAGGTCTCTCAAACATTTGTGTCATGTGGTTAACATAGACAAGGATAATGGACTAATATAAGTTATTAGAGTTAATAAGAAGCATGGGATACTGGGCCAATCAGTCTATAACTAATGTAGACCTTTGTGTGATTTCTTTGGGACTTAACGACTGTGGGAACTGGGCAGGACAGAAAACTTAGTCAACGATGTGGTGCATAGGTGTCATAGATGGGCAGGACTGCTGTTTGCCTCCCTCTCAGCTGTACAGAAAAACGACAGGGAACTGGGTAAAGTTTGAAGCAGCAGAGGTGGGTTTCTCCAGAGAAGAGAACATCAATTGTTGTCCAGTAACAGTTGGCCCTAAAAACATATATACACATAATATTTAAACTCAACAAGTTATATTTAGGAATATATGCATATATAAGTCAATACATCAATGCAATAACAATTAATTTTCAAAAGAGGTCATGAGTTTGAAGAAGAGTGCGGAGGGCTATATAGGATGGCTCGGTGGGAAGAAAGAGAAGGGATAAAAATTAGATAATAATAAATAAGTGAGAAAATAAATAAATCATTAGTAATAGATGGTAGGAGGAATTAGTTTTTTAATTAAAAGTCATAGAAAATATGGATCAGAGAATTAGGCTCAAGCTATTTAAATACAGAAGTCAAAAGAATTGGCATGAGTTTATTTTGAATAATTTTATTCATTGTTTCATAAATTTTAAAATGTTCTTTTTCCATGTACATATGTACTTTTCTGCTGGTAGACAAAGTGAAAAATATCAATAAAATAAAATACAGGCATAAAATGTAAAAGCAGAAAAAGAAATAAATTCTATGATTAATTTATAGTACTGGCTCACCCGTGGTTTGTTTCTGTTTCCATTTCTGATATTAGTTCATAAAATTGCTCTAATATTATACATAGATTTTGACTGACTATAAATCACTCACATTCCTTTTTTGCTTCCAAAAGCTTATTTTAATAGCTAATAACTGAATACATCTTCTGTAGCTTAAGTAACTACATCTAAAAATTCAATTCGCATGTGAGTCTCACACATTTTTTTCAGAATGTTTGAGCAGATATAGCAAAATATCACAAAAGGAAGAGCCTAAACAGCAGAAACTTTGGCTTCATGGTTCTAGAGGCCAGAAGTTCAAGAGCTACTGATCATCAGGGTTGATTTTCCAGGGCCTCAGCTACACCACCATCACTTCTGCCTTTATTATCATATGGTGCTCTACTGTATATGTTTCTACACCTCAATTTGCATATTTTATAAGAACACAGTTACACTGAGTTAGGCCCCAATCTGATTACCAGCATTCTCCATCCTACAGGCTGCTAATTGCTTACTCACAGCGAATGTGCTCGTGGATAGGGCTCCAGAGACTCCGTTTCCTCTATGAACATAGCTGTTGTAGTGAAAATCCAATTTCATGATTCTCAAGATCCCGCTTATTCCTGCTGTATTTCTTTCAGACATTGCTTCCTTCTGTCTCATATAAACCATGTAAACTAGAGTCCTCTTTCCGAAAATTTGGGCAGCTCAGAACATTCAAAATACATTTTATGATTTATAATACTCTTTAAATTGTACTTTTAAAAATGCAAACTCCACATTTTGCAGAAAGATTTTCATTGTCTTCTGAATTCTTTTCTTTATAACACATGCTGTGACATATAAAGTTGTTCAGCTCCATGATGGAGAACTACTGATAGCCATAGTGAGTTATTCATGCTCTAGCCACAGAGCACATACACAGGTGATTCCATGGCTAGGACATGAGGTCTAGGGCTCCTCTCCATTATCTCATATTTTTGAAGTATTTTCTAAAAATCATTTTAGTTCAATTTATTCAATTCAGTGGAAGAATACTTATTCATTCATCAATTATCCTCTTCGTTATTTTAATCATTAGTGATTCGTTTTAGATACATTAGTGAAGATATTTGCAATAGATTTTCTTGAGTCAGAATACACTGGAACATCTCCAAAGTGCTTGAGTTTTTCCAAAATTACATTAATTTTCGTTATATGGATAAGTCAATTCTGTCTATGTCATTTCTGTAGCTTTTGTCAAAACTCAAAGTGTCAATGATCCTTCTGAAATGTAAGCAATTATTTAAGTCATTCTCTGTGACTGATTTGTTTTCCAAAATAGTATTAATAGTAGAGCATCTACCAAGATTTTGGCACTTAATATTTAAACTTCTACTATGGATGTGCTAAATAAGACTCTGACAGAGCAGGAACCAGAGTAAGAAAAGAAAACTGAATTTTGAGAATGATTGAGAGAGAGAACTCTGTAAATCAGCAAAGAAGTGCCTGAAGCCCTCATAACAAGGAGAGTTAGAAAAGCAATGCAAAGGAAATAATACAGATAGTTCCAACTATAACCTCATCCTTCCATAGGGTCCCTACCATTTCTGCTAGGGAACAAACAAGCAGAACACTATCAACAAACCCTAATCATAGCAGCAGGCAGGGACCTCTAAATGCTGGCTGGAGAATGCCATGGTCTCACAGTGCATCCATTCTGAGGGCTGGCTGAGTTTCCTATCTATTTTGCTACCTAGGAATACACCTTAGAAATTTTTCATTCTATAGAAGACAAATTGCTACAAAGGTCACTTCCGTTGCCACCTTTCCTTAGGAACTGCAGCTGTGTCCTGATGGGAACAGAATCAGGGGCTTGTGATACCCTTGTTCAGTGTCTTGTTGGTTTAGGTGTAGTTGGTTTCATAGCCACAAGCTTGAGTCCTACTCAGACTTGCCCTTTCTGTAATTTCAGATTTATAAATTCTGGTGCCATGGAAACTTCTGATTGACTAAGGGTCATAGAGGAAATACACTTTACATCTTTGGGCTCAGCAACTGTGCATGCTGAGATTATAACACCTGGCATTACTGACACTTTGCTTCAAGGGATTTGGAGATAGGTAGTATTACCATACAAGTGAAACTATAGCTACTGGGGTGTAACCAAGTGTCACAAGTGTTCACTTCATTGAAACTGGGGACATATATGCATGGGGTCCTATATCCATGGCAAAATTATACAACTAACTTCATTTACTGCTGTAGTCTAGACAAATGATATACTCAGAGAGACTGACAGCATTGAAAGATGAAGAAATAACATCAGAGCCAAATTTAGAGATCCCTTATTACCAAAGTTAATGCACCCACCCCACTGATGTCCTATATCTCACCTAACAGCCAAACTGTTTTTACAGAAATGCTACTCCATAAAACAGGAAAAAAGTGACTATCAGAGCATATGAATGTACGCCGGTGCAGGGAAACACACATAAAAGGAAACATGGCTTCTCCAAAGAAGAACATCAGTAATTTTCCAGTAGTAGATTTCAAAGTGAAATATCCACAAAAGAATTTTAAAAAAAAGATTCTAAGAAAATGCAGTGAAATGCCAAGAAAACACAGATAGGCAATACAAATAAGTTTTAAAAATACAGTGGAATGTGAATCCAAAATTCAACAAAGAGATATACATATTTTAAAATGTCAGAGCTTTGGAGCCTAGTTTGGAATCAATGTGATAACATTTGTTCTTGTCTTGTATGACAAACTAGAACAAAGAAAAGAAAGTATTTTGGAATCTGACAAGTCTTTTGAGTTAATCAAGTCAGATAAAAGAAAGAAGAAAAGAAAGAAAGACGGCATGGGACGAGATTTTTAAAAACTTGACAAAACATATTATCTGTGATATCATTAACTGAATCTTCCCATTATAATAACTTCAGAAGGTCAAGAAAACAGGAGCTTAAAATTCAAATGAAATAATGGCTAAAGATTTTAGAAAGTTTAACAAATATGGGTACCCATATATAAAGCAGTTCAAAGGAGAAAACTAAGTAGATTTACCCCAAAATGGACCATCACTGTCATGTGTCATGCTCATTCACATGTCATGTTCAAAATTGTAAGAAAGAGTGAGAAACCATGAAGAAATTCCCATTAGACTTCCAGCATAATTCCAATAGAAAGTTCCCAGGCTAGTATCAAACGCTGCCAATCATGACGACTCTACTCAGCAGAATCATCCTTCAAAACTGAAATAAAAATAAAGAATTTCTCAAGCAAGCATAAACTGAAGAAATTCATCACTACCATATCAGCTCTATAAGCAATACTTATTTAGTCTTGTCCTAGGGATCAAAGACAATACTCACATGTAACATGTGCAGAACTGTCATAAGGCTCCCTACAAAGGTATTCAAATAGTGCTGCTACAGAAAATTTAATAACTTTTTAATGGTTTTCCAATTTGCAAATAAACAGCAAGTGAAACATAGTGATTATTTGTAATTTTATACTTTTAGAATTTCAGAGAAACAAAGCATAAGAAAATCAACCAGGTAGCTAGCCTGCACACACAATAACAGCCTTGCTTTGTTTTACATGTTGGTGTTCAGAACATCGACACGTTCTCTAGTTAGAGAGAGATTCTAAAGTTGAAAAGAAAAGTTTTCCTCAGTCGTCTTTATTTATGACCTGTGGATGGATCAACATTATGTGTTTAGAAAGAATGCAATGAGGGAAAAGAATTAAATGTGGTACAGCAACAAAAGGTTCTGTGTCTAGAGGTTAGAATGGAAGCTGTTCTTTAAGCAGTTGACGATGACATAACGTAGGAAGAGCATCTCTGTGAGAAGACTGTCAGCTTACCCTTCTGTTGAAAGATGTTACCTTTGGGTTGCGTCTGTGAGGAGAAAAAAGTTGTTTAAATAACTGGTGCCTTTACTGTATACAGTCTACCTAAACCCAAATATTCTTTATCATTACTTCTTTATTATCCTGAACAAGAAGCCAGTGTGACAGCTCAGTCAAACATCATAATTGTTACAGCAACATAATCAAACATCATAAATGTCATAACATGCTCTGTTTTAACCAAATTTATTAAGTATCTTCAAGTAGTTGCCATAAACCTGGCTTTTGGGGTTGTCCTAATGGTCTATTGGAGACATGGGTTTGCTAAAAATGGATGTTACTGTGTGAGCTGTACCTGAAACTGTGTGCTGTATTGTAACAGCGGTTACATATACATTGCTGCATTGAAACAGCAGAGTTATATAGACATTGCTGCATTGTAACAGCAGTTACATACATATTGCTACATTGTAACAGCAGTTACATACACATTGATGCATTGTAACAGCAGTTACATACACATTGATGCATTGTAACAGCAGAGTTATATAGACATTGCTGCATTGTAACAGCAGTTTCATACACATTGATGCATTGTAACAGCAGTTACATACACATTGATGCATTGTAACAGCAGAGTTATATAGTATATAGACATTGCTGCATTGTAGCAGCAGTTACATACACATTGTTGTATTGTAAGAATAGTTACATACACATTGCTGCATTGTAACAGTAATTACATACACATTGCTGCATTGTAGCAGCAGTTACATACACATTGCTGCATTGTAACAGTAGTTACATATACATTGCTGCATTGTAACGGTGGTTACATAAATATTGATGCATTGTAGCAGTAGTTACATACACATTGCTGCAGTGTAACAGCAGTTACATACACATTGCTGCATATACAGTAGCACATCTAATAAGGTGAACCCCAGAGAGAGTGAAAAAGAAAATATCAGCAAATAAGCTCTTAAAACTTTCATGGTGTAACTTAATACACTGGATTTTACCAGTGACAAATGGTCTGGGAGCGAAGTCCTTTTACAGTACAGTTACTTATATAAATGTACTTGCAGCATGTAAGAGGCTCTATTAGGGTTCACCTGTGGAGAAATGCTAGTCTATTTCTAAGCTTTGTGTCTGTGAGATTACACATAACAAACAATGGTTTGACACCTTTGTGGCCAGGAGCAGTTGGACATAGATGATCTGACACAGGAAAAAAATGGGAATATGAGAACCTGTTCAAATTCTTTCTCTTCTACTGTCTGATGTGTTCCCAACTCAGGAGGTGGTTATGTTTTTACTTCCAACCATGGGACACTGCTCTATTGTCCACCTTTTCCACAGACATGGGTTAGGCTGGTGTCAGCATTTGAATGTATTATTAGCTCACTCATCTTGAGAGTTAGTATTGTAGCTCAGTCAAGCTCTAACTTTCTAATTGTGACACAACTAACCATGTGCTTCTCATAAAAGTCAATTAAGGGACAGAGACTCCAAGTGGCACTATATTTACTGGAGTGCAGAATAATCCTGCATGCAAATATAGTAGTTTGTTGTGAGTGTGCAACGACAATATAGAAATGCCTAAACACAGAGAACATGGAAGGGGGTCTTCCTGTCCATCTATAATGATGAAGTTAAACAGGGTTTTTGTTTTAGGGAGCCTTCACTCAGAGGGTTTTATTTCAGACAAGCAAGTCTAGGGCACTAGCATAGTTCTAAAGGAACCTTTTTTTGTATCACACCATGTAGAAGAGGGCAATAAACACCTAATAGTAATATGTGCTTTCACAATATAACCTTCAAAAACAATAAATTTAGAGGTAAATGAAACCAATAAGTAGGCATGCTAACTTAATAGGAATATATCCTTGCAGAAAACTACCTGTAAATTGTGATAAAAAAAGAAAGAAATTTTAGATATGGCAATGAGCAAAATATTGTAGACTATGTATCTGAAAACGTATTACTAAGAACTCTTTTTTTTTTTGTCTAAATACACATAAACGAAAGAAGCCACAGAGATAGCCCGAAGAACCAGGAACCTGATAAGAAAGAAAAGGAGAAAGTAACACAATGTAAGCCTTGCACGCCCTGTGAAGACAAGGCTGAAGAGGAAGATGACATCACAAAATGGGCAAGAATCTTAGCTAGTACTGGGGCATTCTTGGACCCTATAGGAAGAACCTGACAGAGGAAAGAACATGGCAGAACTTGGTATTGTATCACTTCCTAATGGAAGACATTTGTCAAATGCATGTGCATTTATCTACCAGACCATAATATAGCATTAAATATGGCAGCTGATGATCTCAGCAGCTCCAAAGCGTCTGATCATTGCACAAGGAGGAGGTAAAAAAAGACATGCTAAATTAACTGACCTCATGGCAGATGATAGAAAGGCTAGCCTCTGAGAATGTGGGTGATGAGAATTGTGCAAATCCTAAAAAATGAGGGACCTCTTGTTCTAAAACAACTGGTCTCAGTCATCAGCACATCCATATAAAGAGTTCTCTTCCTTCCTCTTCAGAGGAAGATGCACATCAGAATATCAACCATGTTCTAAGCATATTCATTGAATTCATGAATAAGCAGTATTCACTTAGACAAACATATCAGTCATTTGTGAAATATGGCAAAGAAACAGAAAACTGATGGTACAAGTAGAACCAAAGCTGAGTCAGAGTGGGAGTTCCCTTCTATGGTGTAAAATTGATGGAGACTGGAATGCTTACAACATATTAACATGACAAAGAGCTTATACATACTAGTCAAGTGGAAGTTTTAGAGTTGAAAAAATAAGCAATAACTTAAGACTACAGTAGATGGACTTAACTTCAGGTTAGATGATAGAGGATTGATAAGTACAAAAGTACATTCAACACAAGACAAAGAATGCTCATAATCATATTGCCAAATTAAGATGAGACAGGATATGGAACAGCAATACTTGAAAAAAAACAATTGGTAATAATTTTTATGACTGATAAAAACCACCAAATCACACAATGAAAAATATTGCAAACATCAAAGAACACTGAGGCAGACACTGAAGGCAAGAAAACCTAGGAACATTAGTTTGTGTGTTGGCTTATGTTTTGTTTTTTCTGATCTCTGAAAGAAGATAAAAGCACAATCTTCAAAGCAAAAACAGCTCATTAAGAGCATGGGAGAGAGATGATAATACCTGGCGGTTTCAATATGAAGAAAGAAAATATATTTCAACCTGTTTTTTTTGTAATTTAGCAAAAATCCTCTAAAAATTAAAATGAAATAAGGACATTACTTTTCTATAGAAAATACCGATGTGGTCACTAACCTAAAATGTGGATATTCCAATCTAGATCATCATTAACCAATAGAATTATAACTTTGACCATAGGTACTTTTATATTATATAATTACCACATAAAAATTAAAGAAATGAAAATAGGATATTTTATTTAGCCTAATAGGTCTGAAATATTATTCTAGCACACAATTTATAATATTATTACTCAGATATTGCCTGCCCCTTAAATATAAATATAAGAATTTATATTTAATGTCAGTGATACTAATAAACTATTTTTGTGTTCCTACAATAGTCTGTGATATATCAGACTTTTTAGGTTTAGAGGATTATTGCTTTGATAAATAACTGTTGTCTATTCAGAATCTAGTTCCTAATAATTAATATAATCATAGTCAACTTGTGAAGTACAATGTCTTCTAATAGTAGAAACACTGAAATGAGAAAGAATATTTGGATACAGCATCATTAAATGTTTAAATACAGTACTGCCTTACAAAAACAATATCTAAGGCACAATCATAGTCATTATGGTTAGTTTACAGCTACTATCTGTTAATGTTTTATATGAGAATATCTCTTCATTTCTCTAAATGTACCCAGAGTTATAATCTGTCCAGAAAATACTCAAGCTGCCATGTCATATAATTTCAAAATATTTCGCTAAAGCACAATTTTAATTTATTATAATTTATTAAGATACAATGTATTTCTTTGTAATGGAAAATTATGTCAACTAACAGGCTACAACGTAATCACATTAAGATAACTCCCATGTCTTAACAATAAAAAAACAAAAAGAAAAGCTATCAAAATCAGATTAGCAGTCAAATGTAGAAGCATGAAGATTATCTTCCTTATAATCTCTTAATGATTGATTGACACCATAAACCCAGGTGATCATGGTGAGTGAAGTTAAGGATCTGACCAAGCTATTACCCCAGAATGGAAGGGGGTGACGCACATGAATCTCTATGACTCTGTGGGTCCATCATACTCACCAGTTAGAATACTGTACTCTGTCTCTTCAATGTTTCTGTCTGGCTTTTTGTTCTGGCTGACAGGTATTTTCTTTCTTAGAGGGTGAATATGGCAGAGTGACATTGTATGTTCTCTTCAGAACAGAATGTCTTAGAAATGGACTGAGCTGAGGAGAGAAACAGAGCAACTTATTTTAATTACATCATCCATATACTTTGAAGGATTAGTTTAGATAAATGAACAGTGGTCTCATTAATACAAACTAACTCATTGATATCATTCATTAATAACCTACATGTTTAGATTGATATCCATAAGTATTCTTTAACATACAAAAAGGTTATTAGATATGACATTAACTAAACTGTACTTAATATTCTTGACAAAAGTTATATGCATCTGAGAGAAACCAAACCCTTTGGTAAAACTCACAACTCTCTAAAAATGTAACTTTTATTTTTTTTTAATCTTTTGTTTCCAGTGAAAGCAGATACTAACTTTTCACATATGCTTTCTCCCAACATTTACCATTCTGACAAATATCTGGTGTGAAAATATACAAATAACATCTTTCCAAGACTATTCTATTAATGTAAACATGAGATAGCAAGACACAGCCCATTTACCTGACCCAGGCAACAGACCAATGAGAGCACTGAGAAGAAAAAGAGTTTTAAAACAACTTTACAAGTGATCAAAACTAAAATCAAAACAAAACATTTCCCCACTATTATCTACGTGCCTTTTTGGAGACATCTGCAAAATCAGGATGACGAACTTGTGACTCTGCTTTGGTACTGCTATAAACTGCGTGAGCGAATCAAGCCTAACACACAGTTTGAACACAGCCCTTGCAACACCTCCTTCTTATTTACATTGCCTTCCCAGGGGACACACAGTGTAGGATAGATAGAAGAGCTGGGAACTGAGGGTAAAAGTTTCAGCCAACAAGTTGAGAATTCTGCATTCTAGGCTTATAGTTTTGTACTGGGGTCTGAATGTGATAAGACAACAGTTACAGACTTTAACTCAGCTTCAAATAGGATAATTAGCAACGAGGCTTACAGAAGGTTGTCTCCCATTTCTGAACTTTAATTTCCTCATTTTGGAGTCAGAGCTGTTTTACTTTATATTTCTTTCTATTTGCTGGGAAAATTAGCTCAGATAAGGAATATGACATAGTCCGTATCAGTTCTCCCCTGCCTCCCATGTTGCTTACCTATAACTACCTCATCATGGAGGTCAGTACCCTATGTACCACCCTGCAATGGCTCTGCTTACTTACTCTAGAGCCATGGCTCTCAACCTTCCTAATGCTGCAACATTTTAATACAGTTCCTCATGTTGTGGTGACCCCCAACCATAAATTTATTTTCATTGCTACTTCATAACTATAATTTTGCTATTGTTATGTTGTTATGAATTGTAATGTTAATATCTGTGGTTTCCAATGGTCTGAGGAAACCCCTATGAAAAGGTCTTAGGGCCTGCAAAAGGCGTCACAAACCACAAGTTGAGAACTGCTTCTTTAGAGATTTCTTTTCCCCCTCTGTTAGTTCATCTGAAAAAAAAAGTCTGTGGTATCTTCAAGTTACTTGTTCCCTTGTCTGTTGCTCCCCCTGCCAACCTTACATATAGGAAATACAGGATTAGAGAAATTGTATTCTGATTCTTAAAATCACAGATTTGTCACTTATTTGCCAAAACACTCAGTGTGTGTGTGTGTGTGTGTGTGTGTGTGTGTGTATAAAATTGGGGACCACAATGGACTAGAAAGAGGAAAGAAGAGTTAATTCAAACCACCTACTGCCTATTCTTTACCAACTTCTAACCAAATCACTGACTTCAGAAGGTCGAGAGTCTGTCATTGTTAGGAAATGATGAAGTGTGGAGGACGATTAGAAACCAAAGGCTGGAATAAAAATGTGTTGTGAGGCC
>PVIU01018257.1:0-39527 GCA_004026605.1 Ondatra zibethicus
ATGTTCACTTGAAGATCTTGCCTTGATTGACAGCTTTGCCCACATGCTGGAAGGCCCCCTCCCAGGAAAAGTACTCTCGAACCAGGGTCTGGGTCTCCTCGCTACCAGGATCCAGTTTCCGCCATGTATATGACTCGTAGTCCACCTGCCAATCTGGACTTAGCGGAAAGGCAAGCTCTTGGCCTCGGAAGACCCAAACACCAGAAATGGAGCAGCTGTTGTTGGTTCCAAAGAGGATGACACTAGCAAAGGCATTCTTCCTCAGTTTGTCCAATCGCTGGAACATTCCAGTGATGAGGTTGCAACTCATAAAGGTCTGGGTGAGCTCCTCAGGGAAGCGATATTCAGCATACCACAGGGACCAGCCATCCGTATCAAAGTGCTCCCAAAAATATGGCAGCGCCACGGAGAGGGTGTCCTCATTGGAGTACTTACACTTAAACTCATCCAACACAAAGGTACTCTTGGGCAAGTGAGCTTTTTAAGATCAATAGTCTGATTTTACCAGTATCTCTTGGATATCTAGTTTCTGGTTCTTGGTTACTCAAGTCATGTTGGGCATAGGCTTCCTATACTGGTGTGGGACTTTAATAAAATTGCACATTTTTTGGCTTTGACAAGATTTGTGCCACCATTAACCTAGTATATTTTGCATGTAAGACAGATTGTAGGTCTAAGACTTTCTGGGGGGAGGTGCCATATTTCTGTTTTGGTATCCTGCAAAGAATCTTCCCACACCAAAGCATCTAATGGGATATATTTTGCCCCCAATACACAAGGAAGGGAAATAAACTATTCAATGGACACTTACCTACAATCTCAATGACAATGATAAACACTTGAATTGAAATTGATTTGTGTTTGACATTAGTTTATTATGTTTTTGAGACAGTGCTTCCCCCTTTCTTTTCTCCTTTCAACCTATCCCATTTACATCTGTTCTCTTTCAAATTCATTTCATCTTTCTATTGAATTGTTGTTATATATGTGTGGTAGGTAGTTGTGTGTTTGTGTGTGTATTCTTAAATAAATAAATACATATAACTCCCTAGGTATGTACAATGTTACTTATATGTATATGTTTTCATAGTTGATTGACTTTGAATTTAATGATAATATATGTGTTTATGATATGAGAAACAAAAAATTTGTGAAACAGTATAATTAATGAAAACAAAATAATGAGATTTTTATCTAATAAAAATTGAAATATTACCATTATAATTCAAATATATTGCATAAAACTTCTAATTTCTGAGACAGTGTTTCATTCATCTGAAAGAAATTACACAAACTGATGTTAGTATATGTGCAATACAGAGATTGTATGAGAGAAGTCTGCTTTAAAAAATTAAAATAATTTAATATAAATAAAAATATTTCATATACAGGTAGTCCTTTCTTTATTCATACACTTAAAACTGGTTATTAAATATTGTAAAGAACTAAAACCTGTATTACATTTTACATGTTATTTCTATGATATGCTTAAGGGATCAAAGTGCCTGTGTAATTAGACTTTATAGACAGAAACAGAATATGATAAGGTTTTGTAGTGATGTCCAGTATAAAAAAATTAAAGGCATTTTCTGCTGGCTTAGTCATCAATTTTGCAACTAAATATATAAAATGTAGATAACGTAGATTATATCACAAAGATCTATTAAATTAATTTATGAAAAGGAACAAGAATGAAGGAATATTGAAACATCTAGTCATTTGGTAGTGAAAATAGATAAAATGTGACTGTTATTCTTTAAAAGATGTTTTTATGTTCAATTGTGAAATGTGATGAATTGTTATTTTTAAAGACTTGTTATTGGTTATGGATTATGCATATGGAATGTTAGTGAAGGTGCTTTTGGAGTCCAGAGGTATCATCTACCCCAGAATCTGGAGTTAAGGGCAGTTGTGAGTCACCCATATGGGTGTTGGGAAACTGACTTCATCCACAAGAATAAAAAGCACTCTCAACAACTGAAACCTCAATTTTAAAAATTGCTCTATAAGGATCCATCCAAATCTATGAAGTGTAAACTAAGATATATGAAGCTGAATTTCACAGAAACACTAGGTGAAAGAGATGAATCCGCTCTTACCTCTTGACTTCAATACCCCATTATTTGAAAATAACAAATAAGGTAGGCTGAAAACCAGCAAGCACATAGCTGAACTTAATTATTATCTATTAACAAGACTCAGTTGGCATCAATATACTGCTCTTTTGCTCAGTATCAAACTTATTCTTATATATTTCACATGGATCAAGATGAACCCAACATACGTTTGAACTTAACACAAACCATGCAATGTTTGTTCTCATTCTGCAAATGATGTGAGCTTCAAAAACAGCAATAAAGGACAGCTTGAAAATCTCAAGAATATTTATGAGTTTAACAGTGAAATCTTAAAAAATCAGAAGTCAAAGCAGTTAACATTGTTTTCTGCTCCTCTAGAAGGCCCACTTGTGATTTCCCACCCACTCCAGCAGATTCATATCTAACTGTCACTCCAAGATCAGGAAATGTGATGCTTCTGGTTTCCTTGAAAACTGTACTTCACATGCAAATACACACATTCAAATCGAATTCATATAAATACACAAAGACATGCACATAATTAGATAGCAATTATAAAATTAAGTCATTAGTAAATAGTCTCACTTTCCAGACATAAACTCCAAAAAAATTAAACTCAGAGAAAAACAAAACAATTTAAATGTAAATATATTTAAAACACAATTCAGTAGAGATGAGAAAACCAACTCAAAAGTTGTTTATTTCTTCAAAATCTATGACACAAATATAATATGTTGAGGATAGGACAAAAAATGACAAAGATACAAGTCACCAGTCCCAGAAATTAAGGATGTGTGTTTCATTGTATAACTCAGGAAAACCTAACAATAATGAAGCAGCATTGCAAGCAAATTCATAACCATAATTTTGTAAATTGTATGGAAGCAAATTTATCTTATAATACAAAGTCTATATCCTCTCTCTCCTCTCTCTCTCTATTTCTATCCATATCTCTTTATGTATATACCTTTATCTCACATTCACCTTCCAGACACATATACACCCAATATATTTACATATGCATGAATCAAATATATGTACTACAATTCATATATAATTAACCATAAATTTATTAAATAAATTGGATAATTAATAATAAAAGGTTTCCATGAGCCTTGGCAGTACTTTATCAACAATTTAATGGAAATCGTAGATAATATAGTATTACAAGAAATGCAATTTAAATTTTATACACACACACACACACACACACACACACACACACACACACATATATATATATATATGGATTCAAGAAACAGAAATCGTGAAAACCAAGTTTACTCTTGGTATGATTTTTCTTTAAGACTATTTGAAAGAATGTAAACAATTAAACAATTAGAGAATGCTGATGCTAAGTTGTATTCTGATAAAATTGTTTATAATTAATAAAGTTCCAGAAACAATTTTCCCCTCATTTATGTTGCTTCCTCAAGTGTGTATCAAAGGGATGAAAAATTATAGAGCTAACGAACCTTTATTCAGTGCATAAAAATGCATCTTGGCTATATCATGGGTAATTTAATATGTTTTCTGTCTTTATAGGTATTTAGAGTACAATCTAAAAATAATTAACAAACATTAATCATAAAAAAGTATTAAATACATCCTAATATATTCTTGAAATTAGCCTCAATATAATATATCTGCTTACAGTGGATTAATGCTTTGATCATTACCTGATTCATGGAAGTTTAAAACCCTTGATCATTATCATTTGATTAGAGGTTCAGTGTCTGTGACCATTTGTTGTAACTGTGAATGCAGTAAATCATCTCAATTGGCATGCTTTTAAGCTTGAAATAAACAATTTAAAGTGTTCAAAAGTAAGTTTACACCATTATTTAAGCATATTATGAAGGCACAGATAATTGTTACATGTTGAAAAATTATTGGTAGTCATTTATATAGCAACACAATCTCATTCCGTTTCCCATTTGTAAATTAGATTAGTTAACTCTCATTGAGACTAATGAGGAAAATTAGTTATGATAAGGTCAAATAATATTAGGGAATATATATATATATGTAAAATTTATATATCATTTAAATTTTATAAAAAGTATTGTGGAGGCTACCTTAAAAATTAATATTCATAGTGCGTTATGATTTAAATACTTAACCAAAGTAGCCATGGGAGCAAAGTTAATTTGTGGTGTTGATGAATTTCCTGGTTCAAAGATAAAGTAAACAATGAAGTACTGGAGAAGGAACGCGGTACAGGTAAACAATGTGTTAATTGTTAAAAAGCTATTTTATTTTGTGTATAAGAACTTAGCAAAACTTTTCATATATTATGTGTACCATGTTCATTTTTTATGACATCTGATTAGTTTTGCAATTCTTTTCGCTGATCATTCCTTCCATCAAAGCCATTTAAATTATTCCATAATTTTAGTATTTACAAAACACTTTGCACATTCCTTTAAGGAGTTACTCTTTAAAAAAATGCATACACTATAGTAGAACAACAGGATGAAATACTAATAGTATACTAAATACTATTATTTAATTAATATATTAGTATACTAAATACTAATACGTAATATAACTTTGGTATTTGGCAGGACATTTAAAGTACAGAGTCTGTTTTGAGATAGAGCATGCATAACAAAATATTAATTGCAAATTTGCATTATATAAAAATCAGAATATAACCAAGGAATCAGAGCAAAAATGGGATATATGACAGGAAACTATATTCTGTGAAGCATATAAAATTCAAAATGTTTTTTAAACTAGAGAGAATGAAGCACAAATATATATGAACAAAAAAGGCCTTAAATCACACCCACGTGTGTCCAGTGGAGGTTGGAAATAGAAGATGTACCAGGGATGAGGACAGAAGTATCAGAGAAGAGAAAATGTCAGAAGCATGAGAAAAACACAGTGTTATTCTAAAGGCAGGAAAGTTTCAGCAAGAAATAGTAATTTAAACTCAGTGGTGTAAATTCAACTCTTGAAGCTACATTTAATTTCACAGTCCTGTCAAGCATACAATCATCAATTTTACTATTGTTGAGAAATGTTCATTAAATGAGAACAGCCTCAAACCTGCTAGGAAGCCTACTGGAAGTAGACTTCTGATCAATCTACCTCTACTTCTTATGTGCCCCATCACATACTGGGTATGTGATATCGGGGATTGAATCCAGAGTTTCATTTATGGTAAGCAAGAATTCACCAAGTAAAAAATGAACTGCATTCCCAGCCCTAAAATTTATTGTAACTAATAAAGCAAAACTAAAACAAATTTAATTTAAATTAGTTGTCAATTAGTAGTATGAAGATGCTTGAGAAAACACAATACAAAAAATAGAAAGTGTTCTCATATCCTAAACATTGCAGGTATATTATGAATAGCTGTTAATCTTGATAATCAATGGGACTTGCAATTATTATTTAAATGGTTTTCTGGTAAATATTAACTGAATGAGAAAGGGACTTTTGCTCTTTCCATGAGCAGCCAGTTAATAAGAGGTCTATATTAGGGTAATATCTAGAAGAATAAAACAGATATGCATACACATTTTAATATAAATGCTGAATTCTTAGAGTAGTTGGTCATCAATAGAGACTGGGTTCAAATTGCATAAACAGAAATAAAATCAATTTTGTAGAACAAAGCTAGTTACCTCAGTATCCCCATCTTTTTCTGAAGGGAGGGAAGAGGAAGATTTCTGAGACCATTAATCTTGAGTTCCCATTGAATAGCTGAAGGAGCAGGAACTTGATGTTCACAAAGAAGTAAAGATGACAAGCAAGAAACAAGAGTTTTGTTTTTTCTCAACTCAATGTCTGGGGCACTCATCAGGAAGCATCACCCACTTTTGAGGAAAGACTTTTTCTCTCAGTCAGTTCTTCCTAGAAACACCACCAGAAAGTCAACCTGAGATCCTGTCAAGTTGGCAAATAAAATTAACTATCAGGATGTCAAAGGAAAGCACAATCCCCTTCTGCCTTAGCCTCTTCTTGAGGCTATCCTGTACTAAAGGCTGTGTGAAAATACTTCAGCTGTCTAAATAGATTGGAAACCAACATCTCTCTAGGTCATCAGGACTGGGCTGGAGTGTTGAATTATCTCACAATGTAAACTGAACAGTTTTGATGTTCTCAGCCTCTCCAACTTGTGGAAAGTCATTGTTCGGTCACCTATATCTGTCATATGCATTTTATTTATTCTGACGCTCTAGCAATTTGACTGTATCACATAACAGTCTTGCTTTTTGTATGGTTGTATTATGTCAATCTATGAGTGTTTGCATATATATAATGCATTATTTATAGTGTTTATATATGCACACACTATAAATATTCAGAATACATGTATGATGCTTTACCCAGTTTACACTGTCACTACATTCTAATAATTTCTGGCAGTGTAATCTACTATTGTAACTATTTTTTGTCATTAATTTAAATATCAATTGAAGTGTTACTTCCTATTGCCCTTTCATAATTGCAAGTAGTTTTGTGATTATCATATATTTATGTTTGCATGTTTTGTATATTTATCCTGGACCAAGTATAAAGTGATCCCTGAACTGGATGAAGGCCCTGTTTTTATGGAACTTAGAGAACAAAAGGAGACTCTCACTAACTCTTTTGTGGAGAGTCAAAAAGAAATCAGAGTTCTATGAAACCTCAGAAACTTACAAACTTTTCAAGTCTGAAATATGATTTAAAGTACTACAAGAATTATTTATTGTAAGTAAAAATGTAAAAATGACTTAAGAGCTTCACATTTAGATTTAACAATTTGCATAAAAATATAAATTGAAGCTTTTAAACATCACCCTTCCTATGGTCTTCTTAAGCTAAAAAATTTTGTATAAAATTTGATTTTTACATCATCAATAGGATAAAAGGTTATAAAAAGCCTATATGAAGTTTGTCTCCTGTAATTTCACTCTTAGTATCTATTGAATACATATTTTAAGTGAATATCTATGTTTTATTAACCTAATAAAATGACATACATTAATAGCCTAATATTAACTTACAAGGTATATAAAATTATAAAACTGTCTCTGCAGTCATATTCAATTAATAAAACCATCTCTGCAACACATTTGTGCTGAAGTCTGTAGTAGGTTTAAGGCAGTTTCATAATGGTGAGATGCAGATGGGCACAGCATGGTACCTGATATCACTATGACTTTCACCAACACAAAATGTCTGCTGATTTGAAAATATGAACATGGTTCTATTTTATAGGGTTTTCTTAACATTTGCCAGCTGGAGAAGCAGAACTATTTAAAACCACAGAGCCAGAAACAATTTCATGTGGGCCTTCAGGTTTGGACATCATAAGGTAGATAATCACTGCATTCTCTAACATATGCCAGAAAACAGTAATTGAGAATTAATGAGGGAGTCCAAGGGCCTAATATTCCCAGTTGTGAGCAGTGTCGACAAGAGTAGGTGCTGCCCTCCCTGTTCATTCATCATAAAAATGAACAGCTTTACACATTTCATCTCTAATGCAGCAATCTGAATATCTTTGAGCCATATTGTTAGAAGCAGAGCTATCTATCTCCGTTTGCATTTTGGTACCTTGCATTTCTGAAGCCTGCTACGTGCACACCTGCTTCTTTTCTTCTACCATGCTGTTTTATACTTTTGCTATGTTTAGAATTGTTCTCTTACACTTTTCAGTGATACTCATTCCCTCTGAGCCCACCTCAAACGCTTATTTCAAACTCTCATTATGTCCTTATCACCTTACTTCTAATACTGTGGTTGACACAGGACAACTGTACAGCAAACTTAGCATAACCTGTATCTCTATAAATTTGACATATGTGGAAAAAGTTAAAAATAGAGTATCTACACACCAATCTGTATTTTTCTGCTCTCTCTCAAATATCTAGCTTGGAAACAGATCAAATTGAGAGCAGTTAAAGAATGCTTCGAAAACATAATTTCATTTCAATTTAGATAGCAAATATACTGGTGTAGATAAGGAATTGTTTTAAATATATCCTCGTTTTTTTGTTTCACTGGCTATATTTTCATCTCACATATAGTAGGAAATTGTTAGGTAATTTCTCAGTAATTTTTATACTTATGAACATAGCTTGTTATATACACATGATGACCAATTCCTACTCTAAGAAATTTCACAGACAACTTTTTATCATAGTCATCAAATAGTTGATAACCATAAATTGCATACTGTTAACAAGAATTACTTTCATAGGCTAGACTTGATGTTAAAATTTAATAAGATATTAAATTGAGGTCAAGTTTGTCCAGTTTAGGGGTTGTGTCATATTACACATGATTATTTGAACCATAAAAATAATTCATCAATATCATAAAGTTCAAAGGCTTTTCATCTCAAAATCATTTGGGACTCTGCATGCCAATTCAGGAAAATAGCAATGAATCCTGAGTGTGAGTTATGAGACTAAATTGTAAAAGAATTGATAAAACTAAGGGTAAATGTGTAGTATGCATAAAAATTAGTAGAAGAAAGAAAATGTTATAGAAACTGATGAATGTGAAAATACAATAATAGACAGAAAAATTCCTTTCATGTTAACTGTCTCTGACATATTTTCAGTTTGGAATCAAAAGGTGGATATGATAGACTTCAGAATTAGAAAGAATTTTTGAAATGTTTATAAAATAATATTTTTATTTCATTTTATAGTAAACTAAATCTTCTTGTTTATACTGTAGATGTGAATGTAATTTAAATGTCATAGGTCTAATTTTTTCATATGTAATTGCAAACCTATTTTTCTCAATCTTTGTGCAAATTTTACAATTTAATTTTCATTTTGTATATAAGCTTTATATCTTTTAGAAGATGTTGCAGTAGTCAAAGCTACTCTGGTATACAACATGTATTAAGCAAATGTACATGAAATTAAATCCTCAGGAAATTATTTGTTTTTAAAAAAAATTTAAATGCACTATTTTGAGCTCATGTCTTTCTTATATAGTTAATACTAAACACAACAGGAAAATGCTTTAAAATTGCTTATCATCCAAACTATAATGCCAAATGACAATAAATTTTTCAATTCCTATTAGAGCCATCTACTTTTAAAAGAACTTTTATTGGAACATACATGAGAGATTAGGATGGTAGAGTAGGGGATTGATGGAAAGGGAGAGCAATGAAGGAGATATCTTGATAGAGGGGACCATTACAGGGCTCGGAAAAATTGGAACCCAGGGAAATTCCCAAGAATCCACAAAAATGACCCCAGCTACGACTTAAGCAGTAGTGGAGAGGGTACTTGAACTGGCCTTCTGTGTAATCAGAATACCCTAACTGTCATCATAGAACCTTCACTCAGTTACTGATGAAAGAAGGTTCAGAGATCCACAGCCAAGACCTGGACTGAATTCCAGGAATATATTCAAAGAGAGGGAGGGATTTCAAGATCATGAAGGGAAAACCCTCAGAGACAGCTGACCTGAGCTTGTGGGTACTCAGGGACCTTAGACAGCTAGGGAGCCCATATAGGACCAACCTAGGTCCTTTACATTTAGGTACAGTTATGTAGCTTGGTCTGTTTGTGGGGCCCACAGCAGCGGGACCAGGATCTACGACTGGTCCATGAGCTGGCTTTTTGGAACCCATTTCCTACAGTGAGATTCCTTGCTTAGCCTTGATGCAGGGTGGAATAGCTTGGTCCTGGCTGGACTTGACTACCATGGGTAGCCTTACTCTTTCTGACGAGTGGATGGGGAAGGGTAGAAAGAAGGGGGGAAGGGAATGGGAGGAGAGGAGGGAGGGAAAACTGTGGTTAGTATACAAATTAAATAAAAAATTAAAAAACTTTTAATCATTCAATTATAGATCATTAAGTTTCACTCTTTTTAAGTTTACCTAGAATCACTTTCTAATTCAATAATAAAAAGTAGGCTGAGAAATCATGATAACAATAATTCTTTGTTATGCCAGTAATTGTGAATACACAATGAAAAATGTTAAAGCACATTAGATTTAAACTTTATAAAATATTGTGCATTTCTAGGAATATGAGGTCTAAAACACATTTTATGGTAAAGTTATATTTAATTATGATACAATGAAAAAATTAAGTCATTAATTTACATGTATATAATTTTCCATGTGCATAACTTGTTGTCTCATTACTTGGAGAGCTGAGAAAGGACAACTATAAATTCAAGAGCAGTCTGTGCTGAGTAGTTCATCCTGTCACAACACAAAGATGTTTGGTTCAGTAATTCATGTCTGCATTCCAATACCATGACGAGGAATTATAGGCCAGAATGGGATGCAAAGTGAGTTCCACACCAGGCCAAACTACAGAGTAAGACCATGAGTCAGTAAAAACAACAACAACAACAATAAAAGAAAAAACCACCAACATCAAAACAAAAATATAAAAAATATAAAACAAAAAAGAACTTTATTAGAACAACTGAAAAGCTAATGGTAATTACACTTAAACTTTTAAAACTGTATTCTTGATTGTTTTTGTTTTTATATGTGCTTTTTCAATATAATTTCTTGATATTGTGAATATAAGTTAGATCCAGTCTCATTCTAAGTGCTTAAGGACTCTAAAATTTTGCAGTGACTAAGAGTCACTGGATAAAGAAAATGTGGTATATCTTCACAATGGAGTGTTACACAGTGGAAAAAAATAATGCCTTCGTGAAATTTGCAGGAAAATGGATAGAATTAGAAAAAAAAATCTGCTCCAGTGAAATAACACAGACCGAGAAAGACAAACACAGTATGTACTCTTTAATAAGTTATATTAGGAGTAAAGCAAAGTATAACCAGGCTAAAATCCCCAGACCCTGAGAAGTTAGGTAACAAGGAGAACCCTAAGAGGGAAGCATGAATCTCCCTGGGAAGAGTAAATAGATGAAATATCCTTGGTAAACTGAAGACAGGGGGCAGGAGAGGGGAGGGGATGGAGTGAAAGGAGCATGAGGGATAAGAATGGTCTAGTTGGGGGAGGGGTGGACGAGAGAGTAATAAAAGAGATACCTTGATATAGCCGGCCATTATGGGGTTAGTGAGAAACTTGGTACCTAGAAAACTCCCAGGAACCCACAAGGATGACCCCAGCTAAGACTCCTAGCAATAGTGGAGAGGGTACCTGAACTGGTCTTCTCCTGTAATCAGGCTGGTGACTACTCTGTCATCACTGAACCTAATCCAGTATCTGATGGACGCAGATGCAGAGATCCACAACCAAGCACTGAGCTGAGCTCCAGAAGTCCAATTAATGAGAGGGTGGAGTGATTATATGTGCAAAGGGGGTCAGGATCATGTTGGGGAAACCCATAGAGACATCTGATCTGAGCTTGTGGGAGTTCACAGATTCTGGACGATCAGCTAGAGAGTCGCTATGGGACTGACCTAGGCCTTCCGTATGTGGGTGACCTTTGTGAGGCTCGTCTTTTGTGGGGCCCCTATAGTGGGACCACAACCTGTCGCTGGTGCATGAGCTGGCTCTTTGGAACCTATTTATTGTGGTGGGATGCCTAGTTCAGCCTTGATGCAGCAGGTAGGAGCTTGGTACTGGCTTAATTTGATGTTCATTATTGATTCCCCTGGGAAGCCTTATCAGAACTGAATGAAGATAAAGGAGGAGTTGTTGGGTGGATTGCGTCTGGTGGGGGAGGGTAACGGAGGAGAGAAGAAAGAAGAAACTGTGGTTGGTATGTAAAATATAAAATGTTAAATCAAATTAAGAAAGAAAAAAACCCTGTGTTTTAGAAGGCACAGCATAGAGCATGAGGCTTGTCTGTCAGCTGGTCACATTTTACCCTGTCGGAGAGCAGAGTGGTATACGTGCTGGTACTCATCCTCCTTCCTTTTGTTTATTCAGCCCATAACTGCAATCAGCGGTAAGCTGCCATCCACACTCAAAACGTGTACTTCCTCCAGTCAAGCCTTTCTGAGAGCACTCTCACGAGGTTGGTGTCCTTGCTGATTCCAAACCGATAAGTTGACAGGAGAGCATGCTGGATGTCAATGTGAAAATACTTTATAGAAACCTTTTCTATACTCTCTCCATTTGTGATCATTTTGAAAGTTAACTCAAATTGAAGATAATGAAATAGACAATGAAAGACTTAAAGGAAAAAGAGATAATGGAAATGCAAAAAAGCAAAGAGTGTAGATTGTCAGAGAAGCAACACAAAGTAAAAAGCATTGTGCAAACAAAGAATTGTGGTATGAAATACAAAGATCTGTTTCCATCTTCCATGAGACTTGGGTAGTTTGTTCAGTGTTGACTTTGCCTTTGACCTTTTTAAAAAAAAGTCTATATTTATTAATGTTTATGCCACCATTATTTCTAAAATATTTCAACTAAGGAGTTATCAGTCACTACTTGATTATTAAATTACTCTCTTGCCTACTGGCAGAGATGTCAGTAAAAATAGAAGCAAGTCTGAATTTCATGTGGTTGTTGAAATGTGTATTAACATTTAACTCAAGAGAATTTCACTCTCAAAATAAAATATACTACTTACAATTTTGTGGAATTTCATCACATTTAAATATATGATTATTATTGCAGGAAACAAGACAAAATCATTATTACTATTATGAAAGGCACTTGCTTTTATTTTTAATCAAATACATCTTTGAAATAATTACTGTTTAGCTGGAAATGAGATTACAGTAGAACATATAATATGCAATCATTTCATGATGTTAAAAATGCAAATGCTAAACATATATAAATAAATGGCTGGTTTAAGCCTAAATCTAGTTATGACACAGTTGATAATTTTAGGTTCATAATATTTACATTAAATGTATTTTGTGGAATTCTTCAAATGTTTATGAACATTTTAGGAAATGGTAATATACATAATTTGTGTGATGTTTTAAGAATAAAAGGTAAAATATCAACTTTACAGTCTCACATTTCATTTTAAGGAAGAGAAAAGAATTAATTAAATTTAACTTATATACAACACTCATTTCAGAATATAGATTATGAGGAAGAGAAGAAAATTGTTAAAGAAAAATCATTCTTAAAGTATAAATTTCAAAACTTTAATCCTTAAAAAGATGCTTTAAGAAAATTATTGCTTATTGATTAAATTATTCATCAGGCAAAATTTTAAAGAAAATATCACCATATGTATCTAAAACAGGTGATTTTTACAAATGCAAATTTTATTCAGTTAAGAGACCTAAAAGTGCTGCTTTACATTGCCAAATATTGAAGCTAAAACATTGTAAGAGATTAGACTTTTTCTAATCCTGCTTACCAATTTTCTTAAGGAAAACCATAAACTATTTTCTCTTTGAAAATAATGTATGCAAATAAGGAAAATATTCTATTACAATCTTATTTTATTGTTAGTTTTAGATAAAATTGCTATACTAAAATTTGTGATAACTCCTTAAAATAAGAGTTTATAAACTTTCTTATATCTACTCATACATGATACATTACGATGATAAAAACGTTAATGTAATATTTATTCATTTATCTATTATACGGATAAGTAGTTTGCTTGCATATATGTCTGTTGATCTTATGTGTGCCTGCTGCTCTTGGACCAAAAAAGGGTGGAGTCTCTTCTGGTCCTGGAGTTACAGTCAGGGGTGAGCCATCCTGAGGGCTGGGAATAGAAATGAAGTCCTTGCTGGAATGACAAAGTCTTTGAAACAAGAAGCAGTCTCTCCAGTACCCCCACAGTGAAAATTTAATTCAGACATCATATATTGCTTCTTTAAGACAAAATGTTAATTTGGATTATACTTAATTCAATTAATACATACTGATGTTATCGAAGAATCAAAATATACAGATGGTGTGA
This sequence comes from Ondatra zibethicus, assembly GCA_004026605.1. NCBI lineage: Eukaryota > Metazoa > Chordata > Mammalia > Rodentia > Cricetidae > Ondatra > Ondatra zibethicus. The sequence goes on from PVIU01018257.1 coordinate 13,866, forward strand.
TTCTATAGGAAATATCTGATTTGGGTCAGCATGATGGCTCTGAGCCAAGAAAAGCTTGCTACCAAACACTGATGGCATAGTTTGAACCTCTGAAATAAAAGTGGAAGGAGAGAATCCATCACCTGGAAAGTTGTATTCTGTACTCAACACATGTGATGGAGAATAGTGTGTGCCTCTCTGGCTCACAATCTCTTTTTCTCTCTACCTCTCTTTCTGTCTATAGCACACACATGAAAAATAACAAATACAACTTAAAAATAATTTCTTATCAATGTATGAAACTGATATGCCCATATTTTGAGGTGTTTTCCTGTATCACAATTGTGCAAGTTCTTACATTTTACTTCACAAAGTAAACTTACTTTCTCTGTTTCTCTCCTCAAAGCATAAAGAGGACAAAATCAGCAATAGCGACCATTGTGATAAAGTCTAGTCAGAAACACAGTGATTATTTGGCTTAACAAGACTTCTATTAATTCACACATGCCAGATATATTTCTATTTTGATTTTCAGAATTTTGACTGAGCTATCCATTCCACTACAATAATTTTCAAATACTTTAAAATACATTCATCAGTGTTAGGGGAACAACACATATTCCCATATTTTTCCTCAACTTTCTTACACAGCATCTCATACATTCTTGATTCCTTAGTGGAGAAAATATTCTAAATAGTCATCTTTATCCCCCATACATTACCCTATTCACTTAGGGTCTATATCAATTGAGCAGTTATGTCTACACAGGCAAATTCCAATGCAAGTGTGTCTCTTCTTTCGAATCTCAAAAACTCTTTGACACCAGTGATGATGCTTATGCCTCTTTGATAGTTTTGGTTGTTGTTTTAATTATTTTTTCTTTTGTATCTTATTATAACTTTTGAGTAGAAACATAGGCATATAATCAAAGTCTTCATTATTAGAGTACAACTTAAAATATATAGAGTCACCAAATAGAGCTTAAAATTCAAACAAAAAATAATACTTTTTTGCTCTTTTACAGATCTTGCCTACTATAAAAATGTCTGCCAATGCGTTAGGTATTGTATCACAATTTAGTGTTGCTGTCTTTGAAGCTCATCAATCAATGCCTCTGCCTTCAAAGAACCATCTGTGTATGCAAGTGGGGGAATTTTCTGCACAGCCTGAAGTATGGCACTGTTGCTACTGGATTTCTATATTTCCACATTCCCATAATTTTCTCTCATTCAGTCTTTCATTATATCATCATAGCTTTACTTTAAAATAGAAAGACGGATAGGTTACCCAGGAATTATTTTTAAGGCTTTCTAGGTAGGATGGGTCAGACATCCTTCAAGGGTATTCTGTGTAAATCAGATGCTTGCAACCTTCCTTCATAGCATTCATATTTTTGTTTCAAAAGGTGAATAAATAGAAAGCAATGAAGCTAAATTTCAAAATAAAATACATATGAAAGGCATAATGTATTAATGAACACTTCTATTTTACTCAGTTTTATCTGACTCACATGAAGTATGAGAATAACATTTTTGAGAGTAACAACCTTCTTTAGTGTCATTATAAGAGTATCTGACGTTTTATTTCCCTTTTATTCAAATTTTATGAGTGAAACAAGACCCATTGTCTGAACCATGTTCTCTCCTCATTTCAGTTCATTCAGTTTTATTGCTACAGTTGCCTTTCACATGCTACATACTATATTTGCAGAGTTACTATGCATTAGTTGCCTTCTTGAGTTATGTCTTCTGATGACTGTATTTAGAGTTAATCCAAATTTCATTTTCACCTTTGTTAGAGTTTTTTAGTGCCTAATGTGAAACACAATGGTTAGGATAAGTTTGACAGACTTAATGAAACCATTTTATCTCATGATAACCTTGAAGTTATCCTAAATTACTTTTCTTGATGCGGCATGTCAGTGGGAATAAGAACAATAATTGTACCTGATGGACCATTTCTAGTGTAGTATCAGTAAGAAAATTCCTTAGGATTTGAATGTCTTTTTATTACCCTAAGTGAAATCAATAAACAAATTATTTCTTTTTCTTTATTTTTTCACTAACTTCCAGAAGCTGGTTACACTAGCTTAATAAAGATTTCTTCAGAAAAATAATGGCCCAATAAAGTAGCATTCTGTAACTATCAAGCACAATACCTACCCTATATTATATACATAACAAACATCTTTTCATCTTACTGATGTTTTTCTGTTCTTATTCTCCAACAAGAATAGGCAAAGAAATTTTAGTGAGTTATGTTTATATAATGTCATAACACCAGGTTATCCATAGGGAGTTATATAAAATATATTCTTGTCTTTCAATAATGACTATTTGATTTTCATGCACATTGGAAAGTCTATTAATGAGCATTGCTGAAATTAAAATAGGATTGAAAAGTAAAAAAAAGTCAGCAATTGGCTTCATGTATCTTTTCACAAATATGTCTCTCATTAGAAAATGTACAATAAATTGTTCATTTTATATTGAATGTTTCTATATGTGTCTTAGAAGATAAAAATATAATCAAAAATGGAGACTGAGAAAATTTTAATGTATTGTTGCTAAACAAGTATGTTGGGAAAACGGAGAGAATCTGATCCTGAGATCATGGTGGATCCAGGCAACCTTGCTGAGGAGAAGCATTATAATCATCATGTCAACATTTCTGGGGAAAGTTGCTTCAGAGACAAGTGACGCTGGAACACATGTGCTGTCATGATTGTTGTTATTGATGGAGATTTTATAATGTAGGATATCCTAAGTATACAATTAGCTTATATCATTAAGAACATTTCCATCTTCCTACAGAACTGAAGCTAAAATGTAGTTTGCTTTAAAAATTCCATTTAGTATGTAAATAGATATTAAAATTATTTTTTGAGTATTATATAAAGACTTTTTTAAAATTTGAGATAGTTGATACAATGTTTTGGTTGTATGTTTTCCTATTTCCACATACTTGCTTTCCACTGCTGTAAGAAATGATTTCTCCCCTTACTTTACATGTTCATTCTGTGAGTAGTTTCTCCATATAACTGTGAACAGAACTATTGAAGCTATAGTAGTTTTGATTCAGTTCAGTATAGGAACCTCAATTTCTGTCACAGATTGATGAAGTGGATAGAAAGGAAAATGTGTAGCTGCCATGTTATATCTCTACAAATGGGGACAAGTGAGTTATCAATATTTGGGAGTTGTAAAATATAAATATCTCAATTTTTCTCCATATTCTTTTCCTGAGTGGCATCTAAACATTGGAATGACTGAAGCCTGGTGATAAAGTTTAGTCTCCTATGCAATATTCAGCTTTTTATAATTTACTACTGTCTCATGGCACTGGATGACTGAATAGTTTACAAACACAGAGTACTTTATTAACCAAATCCAAATCCAGTATATATGGTCTCCCCCACATTATCAAGTACTTAACATTATATACTCCATACAATATAAACAATATTTTCTTTATCTATTAATGTTCTGTAATTTGTACTTGCATGCTTCCAATTTCTAAGAGAAAATAAAGATCCTTGGTCTTGGAGTGAATTGTTCCTGGTTTGAGATCTTCTATCCACTAGATAGCCAATAATGCCAATGTTGTCTTATACTATGCATTACGACTGGCTACTTCTCATATTTTCTCATAGCATGTAAAACTATCTACATAATTACTTGCCCAAGTAATAGGTCTCCTTACTGATAATATTGCATACATGATAGCTATACACAGTACCTACAGTATTTTCTTAAAAACTTAAAAAACTTATTCAGCACAATTTTATGTTAGTGAAATTTAAGGAAAATTCAAGTCTAGTGGAACTACTTAAAATATTTGTAAGGCAATGTCTTGACATTGTCATCGCAGGCAAAAACTAACTTGGTGTAGTGATACACATTGAAAATTTGAGGCTTCTTGTTTCAAAATCAGGAAAAATATGATGGAAGTATTTAATTAAAAGCTTTATCATCATTTCTGAGTTAGACTTTCAACTTTGCCTTGTTTAGATAATGAATGTCATTCTAAATATTCATTAAAAATTTAAATTATTGCATGTTTTATTGTCCAAATTTATAATGTACAATGTCAGTTATAATTCAAATGGAAATGTATTAAATCATGTGCATAAGCATTCAAATTATACATTGACATATTTTGCCTGTTAATTAATGTCATTCTAAGTAGTAATTTAAAATTTTAATTATTGCATACATTTTTGCTGTCCATCTTCATATTTCAAAAACACCAATATTAATTCAAATGTAAAAGTATTAAGTCATGTGCAGAAATACTGAAATACACAAATTATATTTTACTGCTTGTAGTTAGATACACATTTCTATTCTTCACCAAGAGTGTAAACACACACAAACACACACACACTGAGAATAAAAATAGTTCAAGTATTTTTATCCTATTTTTATATCTACCTATTGCATACACCCTATCATAATATGTTCTTGTTACATATTGAGAAAAAAATCTGAAAAGAACTTCTTGAGTAGGATATCTTACATTATATCCTATAAAATTCGTCTTAGATCCCACAAAATTAATATAACATATCTACATTCAGTTTCTCCTATGAATGATATTTTATAGAATACTTTGAATTTTAACCCATTACCTAGTTCATACTACAATTTAAGCTTTACAAAGTGAATACATTATGTTTTGACACGTGCTATTTCACTAGGGCCATGATTCTCAACCTTCTTAATGCTGCTGTCCTTCAATATAGCTCCTCATGTTGTGGTGATCACAACCGTAAAATTATTCTCACTAGTATTTAGTAACAGTAATGCTGATAATGTTATGAAACATGAAGTAAATATCTGTGTTTTCTGATGGTCTTAGGTAACCCCTGTGAAAGGGTTTTTCAACCCCACATAGGACTGCAACTCACAGATTGAGAACCACTGCCATAGAGCATAAGAATGTTATTCATAAATTCATAGCATCTAATAAAGGTTTATCTGTTGAATTTAATTATTCCTTATATTTGAGTCAACACTAAAGTGGAATTTAGAAATGATAAAAGTACAACTGAGTGACAAAATAGGAATGGTGTCTATCCTTTTATATTTTAGGCAAGATAAAAAAAAGCACTAGATATAATTGTAAACCCCTGAGCCATACTGTACTTGAGCATTGACAAATTACTGTAGGTTGAGACTGCTTTTTCATTTCCCAACTACTCATGCCCAAATGATCACACATAAACTATATTAATTACAACACTGTTCATTCAATGGCTCAAACACATTCCTTAATAACTCTTTTATCTTAAATTAACCTATTTATATTAATCTGTGTATTAGCACTAGGCTGTGGCTTACTGGTAAGGATCCGGCATCTGTCTCCTTCAGCAGCTATATGGCTTATTTCTGCCTATTCTCTCTCTCTCTCTCTCTCTCTCTATATATATATATATATATATATATATGTATGTATATGTATGTATATACACACATATATATATTGTTCTGTCGTAGGACAAAGCTGCTTTATGCATTAGTCAATAAAATCAATATATATACAGAAGGACATCAGCTCCCTTTTCTGTCTAAATAAAAGGGATGATTTTGACTTAAACATAGTAAAATTATATATACAAAACAGTTATCAAGTAAGTTACAATATTTAGTCCATTTACATTTGGCAAATTGAGGAAAATATCATCTATCCTATCTTTGTGAGTCTAAAGTTTTTTATCTAATTTATCTTTTATCATAACTAAGAAAAATTATAACTATCTGTCCTCAATATCTGTCCTCAATCCCAGCAAAGACCACAGAAGGATATAATATTACCTAAGTAAACAGAAAGTATATGGTAGCAACTTCCAAAACTCTAGAGTTGACAGAGACATCTTGGTGCCTGGACAGTCACCCAGAGTTCTTCGGTACTGTTAGGACATCCATCTTCAGTCTACAGGCTCATATTACTTGGCAGACCTTTCCTTGAAGCAGGTAGTTGCAGACTGTTTCACCTATATTAGCAGCTAGTCCATCACTTTCTTTTATGCCCTGCAGAATATCTGGCAGACTCTTTCATGAAGCAGGAACCCTGAGGACTGTCTGACCTTCTTTAGGCAAGTTCAGCAGTCATTTTTCTGTGGGTTTATACATATTGAGTTTATACATCATATCATTAAGCAGTTCAGGCAAGAGCAGTTTCTTGCCCAAATGGCTAGCAAACTCCATAAGAAGCCTCTTCGAAGCCCATCATTCTCTTGAAGTAATGAAGTAATTAGTGCTTCCAGAAGCAGACATGTCTCACTTTTGAGAAAAGTCTAAGTTCTTAAAACCTAAAATGTCATGTTCTCTAAGTCTTTGAAAGACTTGAAGAATTTCTATCCATCCGAAATATATCTTTGTATATCTAGAAAACCTATCAAGATTGCAAGTTTGACTAATATAAATGACTATTAATCTGTTATTTTTAATTATATATTCCAATTTTAAATGAGCTATAAAAACGCAATACCTTCAATAAGAGTAGTAATATACATATAACAAAATTTACCTTAAATCTGTATCCAAAAACCAAGATCCATACCAAATCAAAGTATTCATTTCAATATAATATCCCCCTTTAAATGAAAACAAACATTTATAAACAATCATTTTGGGAATTTGGGTATAGTTTTCTCAAAACTGCTTCATGCTTTTTTTGTTAGGTGAAGTAATTTTGGGTTCATGGAGACCTTTTGTGGGGCTCTTGTTCCATCAAAACCACATTGGCCTGGAAAGGATTCACAGATTCTCATCTTCTGTGGAAAGTAACATATCCTTACAAAGTAACATAACCTTAGACTCAAATTTTGAATTCAAAATACCTTTAAAATATATATGTTGATTTAGCTTATCAGCTCCAGAAACAAATGTCTCTCTGCAGGCAAAAAATTAAAAAAAAAAAACAACACAGTAGTATACATAATCCAGACTCTCTGTGTATATTCCATCTTTACATGGTTTACTTTTTTTTTTTTTACTCCTTGAATCTATGACTGCTGGTACCCACTCTTTTATATTATTTTATTATCTCCCTAAAGACTTTGTTTTATTTTTAAAACTATTTCCTTTTATAACTGTATACACTATTTTTCTTCTCTCTCCCATGCCTATGTAAGTTTATCCAACACTGTGACTCATTCAGAGGTATTTTTCACTCGATCTGCTTTTATTGTGTCTCTAAAAACATTTTCTGCCCTGGAATGCTTTTTTTTTTTTAATGATAAGTGGGTATGGTGAGGACCAACTCCACGGCCCTGCCTGTTAGCTCTGCCCAGTCCAGCAGGGCAGAGGCATGTTCACTGCCTCTGTTAGCCATAGTCACCGTCCCATCTCCGGGGATGCATCATGTCTATGTCACCATTAAGCAATTTGTAACATGCTGCTCACAGACCCCATTTCAGTGCAAGACCTCCTGAAAGAGCCAGAGTTTATTCTGCCAGCATGAACCAGGAAATTGTCTCTTAAAGGAGCCTCTCAAATTTGGTGCTAATGCTGATTCAGGAAGCCCTTCTTAATGGAGCTGCATCTCTGCTCGCTGTCAGCAAACAGAGCCTATCTGAAAAACTGTGGCTACCAAAAAGCTGTGCTTAACTTTTTTCTTTTTAAGTCCGGAATTCCTTCCCAAGAATTTTCAGTTTTTATATGGATGTAGTTTCCCCAAGCTGGTGCCATTTTGTAGGCAGAGATAGCTTATTCTTTTCACAGCTGCCAAGACCAGAATAATCACACAGAAACTATATTAATTAAATTAGTGTTTGGGTCAATGGTTCAAGCATATTCTTGCTTAACTCTTATGTCTTAAATTAACCCATTTCTATTAATCTATGTATTGAAATGAGGCTGTGGCTTACTGGTAAGGATGCAGGGTCTGTCTCCTTTGGCAGTCACATGTCATCTTCATGACTCTGCCTATTCTTTCCATATATCTCTTTCTGCTTTGCTTTGTTCTGTCCTGCCATAGGCCAAAGAAGCTTTATTTGTTAGCCAATAAAAACAACACATATACAGAAGGACATCCACATCCACTATGTCCCAGGCTAACCAAGAGTGCTGTACCACATCACTCTCCACACTTGACAAGTTTTGAAGTTTTCTGTTAATCACACCTTTTAGAAGTATGGACTCAGCTTTAGGAATTTTCCTGTAAGTAGAGATTTCTGATTGCCCAAAGGTCATTCTCTTTTAAGACATTGTACTAAATTAGACCAGACTGGTGCTTATATACTGGTTTTGCTTACTCTACTCATGATCGACACAGTAAAATGCCACTGCTATGAAATAACTCCAGGCCATTCCTGAGTCTGGTTTAGAAACACATGCCCATGTTCTTGTTTGCTGATTTAGAGTGATGGCACCAGGTTCCAACTGTAGAAGGGCTTCATAAAAATTTTCTCACTTGCGACCACTTTCCACTTGAGAGGTTTTATGTGACTACAGACATGCCATTATATAAACTAGGAATGCCAATCAAATATTTACTGACAACAAATTAAAAGAAATGTATTTTAAAAGGAATCCAAGGTATTCATAAATTTACAGTGCATCTAATAAAAAGCAAGGTGCATACTAATAGTATTAATGTGGTTAATTACTTTTACATTAATAAGTGAATTTTGAAAGAATAGGTGATATTGTATTACAAACAATCTTTGAAGTTTTATTTATTTATTTATTTTTATTGCTTTATAAATAATACCATTCAAAATTCCCACTTCCTCCCCTCCTGCCATTTCCCTCCTGCTCCCCAACTCACCCTCCCCCCTCCCCTTCCAGTCCTCAGAAAGGGCAGGGTACCCTACCCTGTGGGAAGTACAAGGCCCTCCCCCCTCCATCCAGACTTAGGAAGGTGTGCATCCAAATAGGCTAGGATCCAAAAAAGCCAGTACATGCAGTAGAAACAAATTCCAGTGCCGTTATCATTGGCTTCTCGGTCAGCCACCTGTCAGAGTGGCTAAAATAAAAAACACCAATGATAACCTATGCTGGAAAGGATGTGAAATAAGGGGAACACTCATACATTGCTGGTGGGAAAACAAATTTGTGCAACCACTTTGGAAATCAGTGTAGCAGTTTCTCAGAAAATTGGGAGTCAACCTAATTCAGGATCCAGCAATATCACTCTTGGGAATATACACAAAAGATACCCAATCATACAACAAAAGCATTTGTTCAACTAGGTTCATAGCAGCATCATTTGTAAGAGTCAAGTTTGGTTTTGTTAAAAAATTAAAATCCACCATTACTGAAAATGCCATCTATGTGATTATACTTTACAAAATAACAGAAGTATGTTTATGTAATTTCAGAAATAGTTTGAAATTCTGTCCTAATTGTAAAATAGTTCTAATTGTAAAATAAATATTTTCCAGTTTTGAAATTTTCATAAGAAAGTCAAGTCTGCAGCACAAGCATCAGTTTTAAAATTAAAAACTTTCTTACACTGCATTTCTAATACAATCTGAAGAAACACTAATTTGATACTCACTTCCTGAGAAATAATTATCAGAACATGTTTTAAAAGAATTATTTTTGGAACCTACAGAGGTAGCTCAGTGGTTAAGATCACTGACTGCTCTTGCAGAGGACCCAGGTTCAATTCCTTGCACCCACTTGGCAGCTCACAACTGTCTGTAACTCTAGGGTCAATCACCCTCACACAATCATGCAGACAAAACACCAATGCATTTCTGTGATGGCAGACATTTTACACATAGAGTTAAAACCCTGAAATTCAGATGTTCAAAAAGCTCAAATGAGTCATGGTGTTTGGGAAGCATTGTAAACATTGTACAGTATGAGAGTATGTACGGTGCAAGGTACATACGCTGTTTGTTCAAATACAAGGCTCTTGATGGTACAAAAACATGTGAGGCATAAGAATTGCATATTTATTGCTGTACAGTGCTATGACTCACAGTTTGAGAAGTAGTGGCTACAACTAATTAAAATTATTGACCATTCATCCTTGAATACCTAAAGTCACCACCCTGGATGTTTACCCTGCCCTATTGCACACTGCATACCTGTTTAAAGAATCTGTCCAAGCAATGATCTTCAATTCACCTGGTTCTGATCCATTCTCATAGGTTGCTCTTCTATCATTGACCCAACAGAATGAGGCAGACAACACAAAAATGATCCTTTAACAATTCCATTGAATGCCAAGTGTCATCATGAACAAAGCTAATATGATGCCAATGTTAAGAGTGAAAACTTTTATATAATATTTGCAACTTAAGATTTGAAAAGGGGCTGAATGATGGCTAAGTGGTTAAGAATGATTATTGTTTTTGGTAGACTACAAGGATTCTGTTGGCAGCAATCACAACAGATAACTCACAACTGGATATACATCCAGTTCCATGGGTTCTAATGCCATATGGCCTCGATAGGCTCTTTCATGTACAAAGTACATGTAAGCTAATGCAGACACACAGGCATCTATAAGATAAACCTTTAAGAAGTAAGAGTTCAAATTAATTCATGGTAGGAACTTGTGTCATTCCAAATTTGTGCTAGGAGTATCCTAATACATTTTTCAGTGACACAAATATATATTGGCACTTTCTTGTAGAAGTAATGATGATTGAGAGTGGTGCTGAAAGTCAGCTTCACAGACAAAAAAATGCATGACACAGTATCATTGTAGAGACTTGACTGCCACTGAAGGGATGTGTGCTGCACATGGGGTAGAAAAGAAGTGAAGACTAGAGAGTGTGCTGCTTTTTCACTTGCACTGTTACTGGATAATTAGCACTGCACGTCTTGCTACTCAGGAGCCTTTATATTTACTCCTAGGTCATTATGTACTCCTAAAATACATTTAATGAAATGATTTTAATGAAATCAAATGGTTTTCAGAAGTAAGAGTTCTACTAAGTTAATAAAAAAATTCCTTTTTTTTTTGATGTGAACAGAATTTAGGAATACTCTGTAGAACATGTGTGGTAAGTCAATGGAGTTCCAATATGATGGTCTTCCATGTTGCTAGGAATGGTGTGCCCTGTTGATATCTATAATATATTATCATAAATACAGATAAGTCACATAAATCTTATTCTGTATTTATCTAATTCTGGGATCCAATTCATTTTACATGTAACAACTGTTGTGAAGTTTAAATTATTATCATGTTATGCCCTAACTTAAAACACCCCTTGATCTCTTTGTATTGGTCTAAATATAAATATTATACAGTTAAGTTACATTTATTTTTTTTTCATTGAAGTGGGTATCTGCTCTATTTCACCATTGTATTCTGGAAAATCTTCCTTAAATATTTCCGAAGCCAGCTGACTGATAATTTGTGGCATTTGAGTTTCCTTTACTCACAAAATTAATTAGAAATCCATCATTTAGGCATTATGTCACTGTTTTCAATTTGTAGTTACTTCTAGTTGCTGCTAGAAGAAAAGTAAATTCAGTTTGGTTTAAATATCCATAAGAGTGTCCTAAGTCAATATCTAAAAAAAGGAATCTATTAAAAAGACATAGAAAGGAAAATTGCAGTCAAGCAGCTACACCATCTGGGTCATATGAAAATGAGGAGTGGCGATGAGTGTCTGCATGCTGCTGGTGCTGCAGACCTAATCAACTCACTGTCTCTCCAAGCAGCCATGTGTGCAGATTAATGAACAGAGGTGTCAGAATAAAACTTCCTGCTGACTGACTGTGGATAAGCTATTTTGCTCCATCATTGCCTCAGCTTTGCTTACAGGAGGAGTAGACTCATTCTAGCATGTGCTTGCCTACTAATCGCTCTGACTAAATGAAGCAAATCTCTTGGTAAAAGGTGCCAGCAACATCTGGTCGCTCTAAATCAGAATCAGTGTGGATACACACACCCATGTTGTCCTGGACTCCGTGGTGATCAAGAATCAGTATGCTCCTGTGGACCAAACACAATATGACCTGTGTTATCACTTCATCAGGCAGAAGGCAGATTTTTCCCGGCCTTTGATGCGGATTTCTTTTGTCCTATTTCAAGTTAGATTCAAAAGCCAATAGAATGCTTTGATTTTCTTCCCTTTAGGCCCTCTGATTTTGCAGCCTCAATCACTAGTTATTTCAAATATGGCCAGAGTAATTTATTTTTAACAATTATTTGTTACTGAAAACAATACATGGTCAAAAAACATTAATATGTTTTAGTAAATATGTATTTAAATTATTTAGTGATGAACAGTTTGTACATATATATGTTCATGTGTTTATATATGTATACAGATTACATATATGCACGCTTGTATGTGTGTAAATATATAATACTTAGTGAAATACTGTTCTGCAAACTTTCTTTTTATTTGAAAATGAACAGAAATTATATATATATACTTTTAAAATTTAGAGATTGGATGTCTCAAACATTATGTAATTGATTAAAAATCTTCTCATTTGTAGAACTCATATGATTACAGCTTAAAACTATATTGATATTTTGGTTAAAGGATTGTTAAACTAAAACATGAACAATTCAGTACTTTAGAAATGTTATGGGCATAAATACCATTGATAGAAATATTCTGTGCCTAGTCCCTGAGATAAAATGCAGTGGCGTGCTACAGACATACAACCAGCATAGAGCAGCCCCAGTAGTCCCCTGTCAAGACACCACCATTTTTTACTCAGTGACGTTTATCCATTGCTGTTAGGTTCTGTTTCCTATTTCTTACTGGATATACTCCTTTTGTTGAAAGTCAAAACTGAAATAAATTATTAAATGTCTTGCTTTTCTCTGGGATAACTTATATCCATCTTTCCCCGACCGTGCATAGTTCTTGTTTTGTTATTTATTCATACATACCTTTGTGAAGAAAAACCAAGCAATATGCCAGTATCATTTAGACCTCTAAGCCATTTGCACTGTGTTGTATATATGACCAAGTGTGATAAGAAATTTCCCAAGGACATATCTATATCATTTGTAGAAAATGAAATAGAAGTCTTCCATGCAATATCTTAAGCTTTAAGTTAATAATATATGTATTTGTAAACAAGGGGTAGGTTTTGTTTCTGACTCTCAGCATTGGACAGTCTTGAAGAAGTATATGCTATATGCTCCAACACAAAAATCTTGACTTTCACCCAAAAATATCTAATTTTTTAAATATATATGTTCTCATATAACTACACAATTATTACTTTTGCTTTAAGAAAATTTCCACAATGTAATTTTAATGTATTAAAACTTTAATTCAACAATTAACATCTGTAACTTATTCTCTGAAATCACATTCAGGCTCCCAGTGGTTTCTGAAAGAGATTTTTTTTTCCTTTGGCATGTAATTTGCAAGTCGTTCAGAGTAATGGGGAGCATAATAAATCATCCTGTCATGAAACTGTGAAGACCTCACTGACGGCTCGCGTGTTCTTCACTCTCAGTAAGAATTTATCAATCTAACAGAGAATGGTGTTTGTTTGTCTCCACATTTCATGCATGCACATCTCATGAGCTTCCGTTTGGTGACTATCTTATCAAGTTGCTTTCGAGTGTGGCTGGGTAGGGGATTCTACAGAGAAGATAAATATCAAGCAGATGCTAGATTCAGAATAGTCTCACCTTCCACTGTAACCCTGAATATCTTAGATGTCATAGTGCCATTTTTGAAATTAAAAATCATTGAACTTCGTAAGAATGTTCCTATTTTACAAATGGTTATCAAGATAAGCAGGGTACTTTCTGAAATGTGTGACAGCAGGTTCTATAATTGATGAGCTGCCTGAGTTCCTCACCTAAAATCATCTCATGAACAAATTATACCCAAGTGTTTTTATGTCTGCATAAAATGTTTATCAAAAGACAGGGGTTATGATTTTAACATGCTACACTAACTTTTAAAATAATTGGATGCTAGTCAGTTATTTTCAGTAAATTATTTTTAACTGGTGAGATAGGTAGACTGGCGATAATGAAGGTACATAATCATTAACATGGTGGGCAAATTAGTCAAAATCAGTTCATATTTCTTCTTCATTAACCTTTCCCTGTATCTGTTTACTGTATACAGAGAGCAGAAATACTGTGATCTAAATATTTAAAATTTTTGTTTTTCTGAATTTCATCATTTCCCTCCAATATTTTGGAAAATTGTAACATTTAACAACCCATCAATAGTTTTCTTACTGCATCTTTGTATTGCAGAAGAATGAATATATTCATGCAATCACTGACATTTCATCACTTACATTTAGTATTTGATGTCTATTGTGCTCAAAATACTGAAACGGCTCTTTGCAACCATTCTGCCTTTCTTCTAAGGACTGTACAATTTATTGGATCTGTGTCTTAGTTCACTTGGCTATTTTAACCAAAACTTCCACAGGCTAGGGTTTTGATCAACAACAGATACTTATTCCTCACAAACTTTGAGGACTAGAAAATGCAGGGCCAAGAAACCAATAAATAATTCTCTTGTTATAACTTTTTGACTAAAAGATGGTGTCTTGTTGGTTTGTCCCTCTAGAGAAGTGGGCAAAAATTTTATAAATTTGTTTACCCAATTCTAACAATAACCTTAGAATGTAATTATTCTCCAATGTCCAAAATCCCTTAATCCTCATTTCTGATATAGGAATTTTGGAGAGAAACATTTTTTTAACAATAGTGATACTGCAAAGTTTTATAACTTAAGTTGAAAGTTGTGATAAAAGAAAAATTAACATAAGCATGATACTAGAAGGAGAGATCTCCATTGGTAAAACCAGTAGTGAGAGTGTAACACTCATAATACTGCCAGGTAAGTTATTTGTAATTCTTCAACTTTCTCTCCTCTCCTCCAATTTCTGGGCCCCAGTCACAATCCTAGCTCTGTAGAAGAAAGAAGCTAACGTGGCTTCCCACTTCTTCTCTGTTCTCATCTCCAAACTCCTTTCTGCCCTCTCATCTGATTATCCCAGTTCCCAACACCAAGAAGCCTTCACCAGAAACCCACGGGCCAGCCCTGTCAGGGAAGCAGGGAAGCTAACTGCAGCTCTTACCACTCCCTCTTCTCCTTCAAATCCTATCCCTCCATTCCTCCACATTATCTGTAGCAGACCATCTGTCTTCCCCCCTTGCTTTCCCGATTTCCAATGTATTCATTTTTCCCCTCACTGTTTTTCATCACTTTATTCCAGTCTCCAACTCCAATAGGCACTCCCTGAGAACTCACAGGCCACTCACACCAGAGAAACAGATAACCCAACTCAGATCTTCAAGGATCCTCTTGATACATTCTCCCTCCCAGTGTCACCCCTACATCTGTGGAAGATCATCTGTGACTACTGCTTCTTCCTATCTGTACCCATCTGCAGCTGACCTGTCGCTCTTCCCCTTGGGCATTCCTCTCCACTCATTTTATCCCAGTATCCAACCCCAGCAGGCATCCACTGAGAATTCATCAACCAAGTAGACAAGAAAAAGAAGTAGACCAGCAAAGCAAGAAGGCAAGCTTCAGATCTTTACCTTCCGTTCTCTCTTCTCATTTCAGTACCTTAGTCTCATCCAAACTCTCTAGCAGAGTACTTGCTGTGGCATCTCCTCAGATCTGTACTAGTTTATAAGGAAGTAAGAAGATCCTCGTGGAACACCCTGCTTTCCTCCATTCTGTCGACCGTCTTGCCCCCCATTAGCTCATCCTCATTCCTAAGTGTTAAGTGCCAAAACATAGAAATGCTTTTTATCCAGAACCCCCAGTCGCCACACATAGAGAATTTCTAAAAGAATTTCCTAGTAGGCAACATATTGTCACAACAGCTTCCAAGGAACCCAGAAGACATCAGAGATCATGGAACAAAAGAACCACCCAACAAAGACAATTCTGGGTATCATCACTTAAAATTACAGCCATTCGTACCAAGAAGCCTAGACACAATAAATAGCAGTAAGTTCAATGTTTACTTTAGACCCAGAAACCCTACAACAGTAGGCCCTTAGAACTGCAGCATACACGAAACACAGGACACAAACTTTATAATGGCTTTTATAAATATGAAAGAGTTCCTTAAAAAAGAAACAAAATTATAATCCATTGAAAAATCTTTGAACACACAAACAAGCAATATAAAAATGAATAAAATAATTCAACACCTGAAGAAAAATAGAATCAATAAGGAAAATCAAAAGTGGGGGCAAGCTAAGTATGTGAATAGCTGTTTCTGTTCATCTATGACTGTTTGTTAGGTCTGGAGGAGGCTCTTTTTATCCTATTTGTTAGTTTCATTCTATTACATTGTTATTATTTTTATTTTATGTTTTATTTTATTTATTATATTTACTTTATTCTCCTTAGAAGCCTGTTTTTTTTTCCCTAATAAGAGACAGAAAGCGGTGGATCCAGATGGGAGGGTATCTGGGAAGGAATTGGGAGGAATACAACAAGGTAAATTATAATCAGGATATATTATGCTACAAAGAAACCCTCCATTTTCAATAAAAGAAAAGAAATGTGGCTCATGTTCCTATAAACAAACTTTCATCATGTTCCGGTGAACAATCCTAATGAAACTCTTTGGGTTATATAAAAAGACATGAAATTAGAAGAAAGGGAGGGGGATGGAAGAGGGGTGGCACTAGGTAGGAAGAAGGGGATTACTGAAAATGGAAGAAGGATAAATCATGTAGTTGGGTGTGAAATAAGTGTCTGAACTACATTATGAACTTGTAATAAGATGGCACGTTGAAATCTATTTTATGTATAATCAATAAATTACAATCCAAACTTTAAAAAAGGTATATTAACAGATTGAGAAAGGTTTAGACACAAAATAGGTATATAACTAACTTTATATATTTAGAATTATTCACAAAGCCTGATTAAGATAATGAAAACGAAGTCCCACTGGTACCTGAGGAGCTACTTTCAATTGATGGCTGCTAAGGGAATTTCCACAGGGTTGAAGCCCCTGAAAGGCTGCTCACCATTCATCATATGGCCCCATAAAGATAGTGCTGAGTAAACTCCTTCATCTTAAAAAAAACTAAAGCAAGCAAACAAACACCACATGTAATTGGGTGAGTGAAAGTGGAGGGTTTGGAGCAGAGAGAAATGACAGTCGATCTTATTAAAACATTATATATTCACATGAGATTCTCACACAATAAAAATAAATGCCAAAGCCTTTCCATAAATAAAAGGTAGAATCTTAGGTGCATTCTCCCCTTTCTCTTGCCATTCCCTTTTTCCTTCTCCCCTCCTTCCACTCTTTCCTTTTCTCCATAGTTTGTAAACGAAATATTTTTTCTTATAGTGAAACTGCACATGACATCATTTCATAATATCATATCTTGTTAAAATACTATTAGATCGAAATGAGCTAAGTAGTTGGGAAAATGTGCATGACAACTGACATGAGAGCTGCAAAAAAGAAAGAAAGAAAGAAAGAAAGAAAGAAAGAAAGAAAGAAAGAAAGAAAGAAAGAAAGAAAGAAAGAAAGGGAAAATTCCATCATGACTACTACGCATTATGGTAATTCTGAAGTAACAAGCTGTACCGGTATACATCTGCATCTGTAAACAGCAATGGAAATTTTCCATACAAGTTAACTGTTTTTTCTCCTGGTTAAATAAAGAAAAAAGGTATATTTGAATGTTTAAAAATAATATTAATCAATAATTAGTATATATCTAGTAAATATTCAAGCCATGTCCAATACAATATTATGTGCTTCATAAAACACGTATCAACTTGTTTCATATCAAATATCTATTCAACAACACAACTAAAAGTCAGTCTCCCACATTCTAGTAGAGTATGTTGGCAAGTAATTCCTAAGGGGAAAGAAATAAAAGTATATATATTATATTAGAAAAACAAAAAATTAAAGCAAGGCAATCAAAAGCCTACTTTCCCATGTAAACGCAGCTAATGCTTGTGCACTTTCCATAAAGGACAAATAACCCATTCTCTCCAAACTCATTGAGCTTTTTTTTTCTCAATTTATTCTGGATCTACTAGATTTCCTCAATGACTTTCTCTCCTATTATGTGGATCTTTGCATAACTTGCTATGTGAGTTTGAGCTTCTTCTCCCATAGCTAACCATCAGAGCAATGGCCAGCTCTTGGGTTCCCCCCTTTTTTTCTGAAATCCAGAGAGATCATAATTTTTTTCTTCCTTAAGAAGATTTCAAAATCAACAATCTGTGAAGTTATAAGATATGTGGTCACAGATTAATAGTTTATTTAGACAATTTACATAATGACACAGTTTAGAAGGAATCAAAGGATGCGATTTCAGTCTGATTGTGCAGGTAAAGAAAATGCAGAAGTATGATAAGGGAGACATTGCAGTTACATCTTCCCATGGGGTCTTCCCCTGCCATGTGTCCTCCTTGAGACAGACAAACACAGGATGCTCATGTGTGTGTCACATGGAAGCCTTCTTTGAGTGTTTTTAACAAATGACAGTAGCCTCTGAACTCTATCCAACCACAAAACCAACACAGCTTTGAATTATAACAATATAACGCTTTATATTTCTTACAAAGTAGTCCAAATTTGAATCACCAAAAACTTTAGTCTAACTACATAAAATTCATCATAAGATTATGCTTTAAATTTCTGTATAAAATTAAATTATACTTGCTTGATTGCTTATAAAATGTGTTAACTAGTTATGTTGTTGCAATTACCATTAAGTACACGTGGCAGAAAGATTATTGAATAAATGAATCTGAAGTCAATGGCATGATATAAATTTCCTTTCAATATTTTACATAAATTCAATAAAATAGCTGTTAGGTATAGCCTGATTAATAAAAGCCCAGAGACAGAAATTGGGGTTAAACCAGAAGGTCAGAAAAGCAATTCAGTCAGCCACTAGCTCTTACCTTTAACTCAGTCTGACATAGTGATCCTTCCTCCCAGAATCTCAGAATCTCCTGTTCTATATTCCTCTCTAGTTCTCGGATTAAAGGCATGCACCACTACCGTCCGGTTTCTATGTTAAACTAGCGTGTGTGTCACCATTGCCTAGTCTGTAAGGCTGATCACTGGGGATGTTTTACTCTCTCTTCTTCAGTCAAGCTCTATTTATTAAAGTACAAATAAAATATCACTACAGTCAGGGTTAGTTGCTATTGTGACTTTGACTGAATTTAAAATTACAATGGAAGCACATCTCTAGGTAAGAGTGTATTTCCTTGAAGGCTTAACTGAACAAGAAGATTCACTGCTAATGTGTAAGAAATCCTATGTTTTGGGGTCCTTGACTGAACAAAAAGGAAATGATCCACTAAATTCTGGCATTGACTACTTGGTGCTTCTGGGCTGCTGATGCATTCTGATTAGCCTCATCACACTGCTCTTGGCATGCCTGCTTTATAATACAGGACTGCACTCATATACTCTTAGTAAAATATCTACTCTTCCTAATATTTGGGAGTGGGTCTCTACCTCTGCCACCATCTGCTGCAAGAGAAAGCCTCTCTGATGACATTTGGGTTAGGCACCGATCTATGATTATAGCAGACTATCATTAGAAATTACTTTGTTGGCTTTTTTTTTTTCAGTCATGTTTGGTTCTCTCCTAGGTCTCTGAGCCATCCAGCTTCTGCTGTCCAGTGTTAGGCCTGGGCTTCTTCTCGTTTCTTGGGCTTCAAGTTAGGCAAGTCATTAGTTGGCCATTCTCACAAGTTCTGAGCCATTACTGCCTCAGCATTGGGAGCCCTATGGAAGAGGGAGAGGAAGGATTATAAGAGACAGGGCCATCTCAGACACGAGGAGAACGGGCCCACAGAGTTAACTAAGCTGGTCTGGTAAAGGCTCACCCTGACTGACGCTGCAACCACAGAGACTGTATGGGTCTTCCCTAGGTGCTCTGCATACATATTATGGTTGTTTAGCTTTAGGTGTTTGTGGAACCCTTAACAGGTGGAGTGGGGGGTGTCTCAACCCTTTTGCCTCTTCTTGGAATGTTTTTGCTCCTTCTGAATTGCCTTGTACAGCCTTGATATGAGGGTTTATGTCTAGCTTTATTGCATCTTGTTATGTCATATCCAGCTGATATCCCTCGGAGGCCTGCTTTTTTCTGAAAGGAAATGGAGAAATCAATAATCAGTGGGGAGAAGAGGAGGTGGCAGAGTGTTGGGAGGAGTAGAGCCTGCAACCAGGATGTATTATATGAGAGAAAAATAAATAAAAAGAAAAAAAATAAAGCCTCCCTTCTTTAAATCATTTATCAGTTGTTGAATTATAGAATGATAAATGTAGCCAATACAATAAAAAGTCAGAATTATATACATAACTTTTCTGGCTGCTTATGTCTAATAGGGCACATATACATATATAAATACATACATACACATTATATATATAATCAGAATAGAATTAGTGCACCATTGGTTAAGGTTTAACATAAAGTTAATGCAATTATTGAGTGCTTATCTCAGACTACTATCCTAAGACAGGTGTTATTTGAAATATATGTGACTGAAGGCTATTTTAAATAACTAAAATCTTAAGGTTAAATTCCTGCACTGAAGACCTCACAGTTGGATTTCAAGAGGATCTGGTTATATGCAGGCCATGCGGTCACACCTCTACCCTGAAGTGTGTCATCATTTACAGATGCTTTCTGACATCTCGATGACCTTTACATAAGTGTCCCTTTTGATTTATACTCTTAAATATGTGGCAACATCTAATTTTCCATGAAGTCTTCTTTTACACATCATTGTGAAATGTTCCTTTTAGGGGCAGAAGAGTAGATTAAATTAGAAGATTTTACATTATGCGTCTACTTAAAACACATCTTACCA
The DNA here is from genome assembly GCA_004026605.1 of Ondatra zibethicus. Lineage (NCBI taxonomy): Eukaryota > Metazoa > Chordata > Mammalia > Rodentia > Cricetidae > Ondatra > Ondatra zibethicus. Next base: position 34,604 of record PVIU01018257.1, read on the forward strand.
TGACTCTTTTAATTTTTTATCAAATTGAATCTTTGTATAGACAGAGTGTGGCTTTTCTCTCTAAAATGATCCTTTACAGGTTTATAGGGTTTCTGTACCTGTAATCTATGGCTATCCCCACAAGGTGGCAGTCATGTTGCAATTGCCATGAATACTTTCCATATTGACTAAAATACTCAAAAGTCGTTAAGAATTAAAATATAATGATATTTCTATGAACAATATACAATTTTGATTATATTATATACTTACTTTTACTATGTAGAATATAAAAGAATCTGTAATAATAGTAACTATTACTGTGCTACTTGTTTATTCTGTCTTATTTTCCACCTTTTCTGTCCTCGCTCCAATCCCTCCAACACTTCTTTTTTACTTCTTCAAATTCACAGCCTCTTTTAATTGTTTATATATACATGTATATATATATATATATATACACACACACATATATTATATATATATGTGTGTGTGTGTGTGTACTCATACATATAAAACCTGAATTTCAGTCTGCATATTGTGACTTCATGTATATTTTTAGGACTGACTATTTGGTACTATATAACTAATCAGTATGCTCTTCTTTAAGAGACACAGAAATACAATTATCACATATACTCACTCATAAGTGGCTTTTAAACATAAAGAGAAGATAACCAGACACAAATCACAATTCCAAAGAACTCAGATATCAATGAAGACCCTAAGGTGAGACATACATAGATCGAATCTACATGGGAAGTAGAAAAATATAAGATCTTTTGAGTAAATTGGGAGCATGGGGACCTTGTGGGAGGGTTGAATGGGAGGGGAGAGGCAGGGAGGGGAGCAGAGAAAAATGCAGAGCTCAATAAAAGCCAATAAAAAAAGAAACACTGAATATACAGTCTTATTAACTGTCACAAAAGGTAAATATTAGAGTTGGGTACCTCCTAAAACATAGTAAGTTTGCTGAAAGTAATAGAGGCACAACAGAAATGGTTGCTCTCTAATTCAAATCCCCCTATTTATCATCTACCTCTTTATAAAGTATTAACAGCTCCTTTATGATAGAACATATAAAGATCTTATTTCCCAACAAATTTAAATATCATGTGACTGCCCTGCATCATAATGCAGTGATTAGTATTAACAGTCAGTATGACATCATCTGGGAGGGCCTCTAATGCCAATAGACGAGGTTACAACCCTGGCCCTGACTGTGGGAAGTGCCATTTGATATACTGGTTCCACGAATAAGTTTGAAAGAGGGAACAAAATGAGTAGAAGCATGCTTGCATTGTTATTTTCTTTTGGTTTCAGACATCACAATCGAACCAGCTCCTTCAAGCTTCAAGTTTTGTGCCTTCCCTGTCTTGATGGAACCTGGAATGGCAAGCTAAAATAACTCCTTACGTTGCTTCTGTTAGGCCATATTATTACAAACAACAGACAATGAACTGAGACATATAGATGTTTATGAACAATGGTATTATTGTTCATTCATTACAATGATGTTAATATTCATCAAACTTATTAGATATTTTTGCATATTCTAAAGTTTACTAAAAGTGTGGATAAGAGCCATTTAACTTTGTCTTTACCCAATTGGGTGACCTGGTCTCATATGTATATTAAATCCTTCATAGACCACCAGAAGTTATTTTTGGTTCCAAACTTTAAAAGGGGCTAATAAATTTTGTCTACAATGAATGCTAATATATACTTTAAGAAAATACATACCTCAAGTAATAATAACGTTATTGTTCATTTTCCTAAGCTGGCAGTTTAGAAGAATATTTGTACATATAGAGCCACCAGAGTAAGAACACCACAAAGAGAGTACCATGTATGCAGATTGAATCAAGACACTCACACTTGATAATTTTTTTTAAAAATTAGGTTATACAGCAATAAGATGTATATTACTTCTTTAGCAACCACACATATCAAATAAGGCACGTTAAATACTTGAATAAATGGAGGCACATACAACATCTTCAGTTTGCAAGTGTCAAAATTATCAGGATCTCTTTCCTACATTATTAGTGGGATTAGTACAACCCCAGATTTACTCTCAATAAGATTTCTATTTTCATGAGTGGGTTCTACTTACATGGAGGGAAATGATCCTGCAAAGGAACCTATGGCTATGGGGAAATGTACAAATTTGAAGATATTCAAATTATTAAAATACTGTATATTAATAAATATATTAATAGATGACATCACAAAAATATGCAGGTGCAAGTCATTTACACGTGAGAGAACCCATAGATAAGTGTGCATATAATCTCAAATAATTTTTCAACAAAAAGTTACAGAATTTCAGCATCAAAATAATTACTCTTCAATAGATTTGATAATAGGATTAAAATATTCAGAGGAGGAAAATGTGATTTTGGACTTGCCTCACTTATTATTCAAAATAATTTTGAATGAATCATAGACTGAATTAGTAATAAAAACCAAAGATGCCATTTACAAAATGAATTTTCTTTTTTATAATACCCTGATGAAATCTTTCCCTTTTTAAGAGGACAAAAAAAATAAAAATGCATATATAACAAAAGTCAGTGTGATAGCTTCATTAAATTAAAAAGTTAATTTCATCTAAAGGTAGAATAGAGGTAAAGAAAAGACAAGGCATAGAGAGAGGAAAAATCTTAATATATCTCTCAAAATCATTTATCCAGAATGGTTGGACAGCCTTGTAACTAAGTGGTGTGAAAGGCAACTGGCTTAAAGCCTGGAAAATAATTGAGCTGTCAAGAAGCACAAGAAAGAGAACTCAGCATCACGATCGTAAGAGAAATGTCAATAATATTGCATTATAAAATTATACCATTGTAGAACACTGAGACTCAAAGCCAACAGAATCTAATCTTGGCAGTTAATATGGACCAAACAGAACATTGATAGAATCTTGACTGGATTGTTCCAATTACTAAAACCAAAAGTTACTTGGCTCTAGAGGAGATTCCAGGTGCCCACAGGGATGTCCCCAGCTAGGTCCTTGGGCAGCAGAGGAGAGGGTGCCGGAACTATCATTGTCCCATAGTCACACTGATGAATATCTTGATCACATCCATAGAAATTTCGTCCGATGGATGGAGATAGAGACAGAGACCCACATTCACACCAGAGCAATGGATTGAGCTCCCAAGGCCCAGTTGAAGAGCAGAAGGAGGGAGAAGATGAACACAGAAGTCAGAACCACAAGGGATTCGTCCACCCATTGAGATGGTGTGCCCGATCTAGAGGGAGCTCACCAAGGCCAGCTGGACTGAGACTGAACAAGCATATGATCGAAACAGACTCTCTGAATATGACTGACAATGGGGACTGACTGAGAAGCCAATGATAATGGCACTGGGATTTGATTCTACTGCATGTACTGGCTTTTTGGGATCCTAGTCAGTTTGGATTCACACCTTCCTAGGCCTGGATGGAGGGGAGAGGGCCTTGGGCTTCCCACAGAGCAGGGTAACCTGCCCTCTCTTAGGACTGGAGGGGAAAAGGGGAGGGGGAGTGGGGAAGCGGGAGGGAAATGGGAGGAGTGGAGGAGGTGGAAATTTTGAATGGTACTATTTATAATGCAATAATAAAAAATTAAATGTGAAAAAAAAAGAAAAAAAAAAACAACCAAAAGTTACTTTGGAGTAATGCTTTAACTGTGCTACAGAGGCAGGGATTCCACTACTATTTATATAAAAACAATAGTTGTATGTCCACTGGAAGTTGTATAATTATACCTGTTAAGTCATAATGAATATTAATAAACTATAATGGCCAAGTGATCAACTAAAGTATAGATAAAAGTCTACTATCATTTTAATGATAGCTGAAGAATTTATATTGGTCTCCAGGAAAAAATAGGCGTGGCAGGCAGTTCAGCAAAGGGAAATCATTCTAGTACTGGAGATCCACATGGGGCTCGTGAATTCCTGGTTCTTGGAGGAAAGTTGTTATGTGACAGACTTTTCCTGGGAAGACACAAAACACCTACCCTCTCTACATACACAAACACACATATGCATATCTAGTCACCCGAGAAAGGAAGCCCACAACAGATAAAACTGATGACTGCACCAATTTCAAATTTGATAAAATAATGATTTTTTATTGTTTTTTCTAAAAAGAGAATGGGTGATAAATTATTCACAAGGATCTGGGATAACTCAAAAGTAGCTGCGTTATCAACAAGCCCACACCTTCATGTGTAATGACTCCTTTGAGCTTTCTCTGCAGCTGGAAGTTAACTTCACAGTTATAGTATCTCTCCCCCCCTCCATCTCTTCCTACCTGCCTCCTTCTTTTATCTCTTTACTTTTTCTTTCCATCCCTCTTTCTAACTCTCCCTTCTTTTCCCCTTCCTGCTATTTTTCTTTCTTTGTTTCTTTTTCCTTCCTTCCATCTCTCCATCTCACCTTCGTCCCTTCCTTCCTTTGCTCCTTTTTTTCCCTGCATTTATGTTTGTCAGTATCCATCAAACTGCAAATATTGCCGGATAGTGGTTGCTCACTCCTTTAACCCCAGCCGAGGCCAGCCTAGTCTACAAGAGCTAGTTCCAGGACAAGCTCCAAAGCTACAGAGGAACCCTGTCTCAGCCAGGTGGTGGTGGAGCACACCTTTAATCCCAGCACTCGGGAGGCAGAGGCAGGCGGATCTCCATGAGCTCAAGGCCAGCCTGGTCTACAAGAGCTAGTTCCAGGACAGGCTCTAAAGCTACAAAGAAACCCTGTCTCCTGAGGTAGGTTGATTCCCAATTTCCTGAGAAACCGCCACACTGATTTCCAAAGTGGTTGCACAAGTTTGCATTCCCACCAGCAGTGGATGAGAGTTCCCCTTACTCCACATCCTCTCCAGCATAGGGAATCCTTGGTGTTTTTGATTTTGGCCATTCTGACAGGTGTAAGATGGTATCTCAAAGTTGTTTTGATCT
>PVIU01018258.1:0-39525 GCA_004026605.1 Ondatra zibethicus
TGTGTATGCTTGAAAGCTCACCCTGAGAAATGCTTGGGGATACACTGGGATCCTGGAGACCCAGTGTAGTTGCTGGCTGGCTATTAAAGACTTTCTATTGACTTAAACCCATATCCGAGCAGTCTTCTCTGGTGAATACCCTACAACAGGTTGCCCTGGAATTCATTACATAGACTAGGCTGACGTCAAACTCTCTGAGATCTCCCTGCCTCTGCCTCCTGAGTTCTGAGATTAAAGGTGTGTTCCACCTTGCCCAGCTGTGATACAAGAAGTCCTCAATTTTGTTTTATTTTAATTACTTGAAAATGTTTTCTAATATGTTTACTAGATATTTTTTGTGTTTTTTGTAACTTAACACAAACTAGAGTCATCGGAAAAGAGGGAACCTTAATTGAGAAAATGCCACCTTCAGATTGGACTATAGGCAAGAGTGTGCGGCATTTTTTTTTAGATTGATGATTGATATGAAAAGGCCTAGCCCATTGAGGGTCGTGTCATCCCTGGGAAGGTGGAACTGGGTGATATAAGAAAGCAGGATGAGAAATACATGGGAAAGAAGAGAGTAAGCAGTGTTCCTACACAGCTTCTGCATTAGGTCCTGCCTCAAGTTCCTTGCCTGACTTCCCTTCATGACAGACTGTAAAATAAACCTTTATCGCCAAATTTCTTTTGATCATAGTGTTTATCACAGCAACAGAAACAAAAGACAATTAACATTAGTGAACTATAGATCACATACAATGAGGTTCAACTTTTCAAGTAAATAATCCAGTGGCACTCTGGCAAGGAAAGAGGCTAGGCTAACTTCAAATCTTCACCTCTACCTCAGTTCCCCCAAATCCAATTGCACAGTCTCATCCACAGCTCTGCAGCAGATCACTACTGTGTCCTCTCTCCCACACCCATCGTGGATCACACAGATCTTCCCCTCCCAACCTCCCTCCACCTCCACTTACTCTTTGTTTTATCCCAGTGCCCAAGTCCAGCAGGTGCTTCCTGGGAACTCACACCTCACTCTGACCAGGAAAGCAGGTAGGCTAACTGCAGATCTTCACCTCTTACTTCACTCTCCCAAATCCAATTCCCCGGTCTCACCCTCAGCTTTGTAGCTGTACCTTCTGCATCCTCCTCCTCGGACCCATGCCCGTTTCCAGTAGAACACACAGATCTTCCCTCCAAATTTCCTTTGCCCTATCCATGGCTTTATAGCATCCTCCAATTCTAGCAGGCATTTCTTGGGAACTCACAGCCCATTCTGGCCAGGGAAGCAGGTAGACTTACTGTAGCTCTTCACCATTACCTCCATTCTGTTGTACAGCTCAGTAATAGACCTTCTGCTGTGTCCTCTCCACAATCTCTGCCCCTTTGGCCAGGGGACTAAGCAGATCCCTATAAAACACTTTGCTTTCCTCCTTCCTGTGGATTCTTCGAGACTACTCTCCTAGTTCATCTCCATTTCTAAGTATCAGCTCCCAATACCCAGGAACATATTTTACCAAGAACCCCCAGTGGTCACACTTATCAGGATCCCACAAGAATTTCCTACCAGGTAACACAAAGCTGCTACACTCTGCTAAGAACCAGAGAGGACAGCAGAAATCAAGGAATGAAACACCCACCCAACAAAGACAAGACCTCAGCACCTCAACGTCCTAGATGCCTAACACAATGCCAGCACAACAACACAGTAACAGACCAGACGTCTGTCTCTGCTTGAGCCCAGCAACCCTACTATAGCAGGCACCGAGTATTACAACATCGCTGAAGCACAAGAGAAGGACCTTAAAATAATTTTTATGCATATTCTAGAGGTCCATAAAGAAGAAACTAATAAATCCCCTTAAAATCCATGAAAACACAAACAATAGAAGGAAATGTAAATACAATCAATAAAGTAAATTCAAACTGAGGGAAATCTGCAAATGACAAACCTAGGAACTCGCAGAGGAGCCACAGAAGCAAGTTTCACCAGCAGAATACAAGGGATAGAAGAGAGAATCTGAGGCATTGAAGATATAGATACCTTAGTCAAAGAAAATGTTATATCTGAAAAAATTTCCTGGCACAAAACATCCAGAAAATGTGGGACACTATGATCCAATCTAACAATAACAGGAGTAGAGCAGTGGTTCTCAACCTGTGGTTTGTGATCTTTTTGAGGGTCAAACCACCCTGTTCACAGGGGTCGTATATCAGATATTGTGCATACCTAATATTCACATTTGTATTCATAACAGTAGCAAAATCACAGTTATGGAGTAGCAAGCAAATAATTTCATCATTGGGGGTCAGCACAGCATGAGGAACTGTATTAAAGTGTTGGAAAATTAGGACGGTTGAGAAGCATTGCTGTAGATGGAGAAAAGACACTCCATGCTAAAACCAAATGTAAGCAGTGTCTGTCTACAAGTCCAGTCTTACAGAAGGTGTTAGAAGGTAAACTCCAACTCAAGGAGGTTAATCACATTCAAGATAATAAAGGGAATAAATAATCCCAGACAAGCAAATCAAAAGAGGAGAACACACACACACACACCATACACACACACACACACACACACACACACACACACACACACCACAAAAACAAAATAACAAGAACCAACAAATGCTGCTTACAGATATCTTTCAACCTTTCAACATCAGTGGTCTCAACTCACAAAAAAAGACACAGACTAACAGAATGGATACAAGAAAAGATCCACCCTTTTGCATCCAAGAAACACATTGTAACATCAGGGATAGACTTTACCTCAGGGTAAAAGATTGGAAAAAAGTATTGCAAGAAAATGGGCCTCAGAAGCAAGCTGGTGTATGAATATGAATATCTGACACAATAGACTTCAGTCCAAAACTAATCAGAAGAGATCGGGAAGGACACTACATACTATTCAAAGGAAAAGTACAAGAGGACATTGTAATTTGTAACATCTATGCCCCAAAGACAAGGATATCCAAGTCTGTAGAACAGCTTAAAGCACATATTGACCCTCACATATTGATATTGAGAGGACACAAAACCCTACTTTCATGAATAGACAGGTCTTCCAGACAAAACCTAAACAGAGAAATGCTGACACAAACTGAAGTTACAAACCAAATGGACCTAACAGATATTTACAGAGATTTCAACCAAACACAAAAGAATATACCTTCTCCGTTCCTCCAAAATTGACCACATACTTGGACATAAAGCAAGCCTCGACAGATAAAAGAAAGTTGAAAAAACTCCCTGCATCCAACGAAATCACCACAGATTAAAGGTGGATATCAACAACAACAGAAACAACATAGAGCTTACAAACTCATGGAAACCGAATAACTCTTTACAAAATGAAAAATTTGTCAAGACAGAAATTAGGAAAGGAGTTAACAACTTCTAGAATTGAATCAAAATAAATATATAATATGTCCAAACTTATGGTACACAATGAAGACTGTTCTAAGAGGCAAGTCCATAGCATTAAGTACCTACATAAAAAATTATAGAGAGCTCATATTAGCAAATAAACAGCACACCTAAAAGATCTAGAATAAAAAAAATCACACTCAAAAGGAACACACTGCAATAAATAATCAAATGCAGGGTTGAAATCAATAAAAATAGGAAAAAAATAATGACACAAAGAATTAATGAAACAGTTGATTTTTTAAAGAAAATCAATAAGATTGACAAACCCTTATCAAAATTACCTAAAAAGTAGAGAGAGAGAGAGAGAGAGAGAGAGAGAGAGAGAGAGAGAGAGAGAGAGAGAGAGATTGATCCAAAGTAACAAAATCAGAAAGGAGAGGGGGATATAACAACAGATATTAAGGAAATCAGAGAACCATAAGGACATACTTTAAAAACCTTTTAAAATTGGAAAATCTAAAAGAAATGGATAGTTTTTTTTTTTTCGGTTGGTCCTACTTACCAAAGTTAAATCAAGAGCAGATAAGCAATTTAAATGGTCCTATACCTCCTAGTGAAAAAGAAGCAGTCATTAAGTCTCCCAACCAAAACAAGCCCAGGGCCAAATGATTTTAGTGCAGAATTCTGTCAGTCTTTCAAAGAAGTGTAACTGCCAATAGTCCTCAAATTATTCCAGAAAATAGAAACAGAACATTTTCCAGTTCATTTTATGAGGCCACAGTTACCCTGATGCCCAAACCACACACTCAACGAAGAAAGAGAATTACAGACAAATTTTCCTTATGAACATAGATGCAAAAATACTCAAAAACAAAACAAGCAAACAACAAAAAACAACTTGCAAACTGAATCCAAGTGAAAGACTTGTATGATAAAAAACTCAAGTCTATGAAAAGAGAACTTGAAGAAGATAACATGTGTATAGACCTCCCATGCGTCTACATCAGTAAGAGTAACATAGTAAAAATGGCCATTCTACCAAAAACATTCTATAGATTCAATGTAATTCCCATCAAAATTCCAAGACAATTCTTCACAGATGTTCAAAGGACAATTTTCAGCTTTATGTGGAAGCAAACAAATACCAGTATAGCTAAAATGAACAGCTCTAACAATAAGATCACAGCAGGAGGCACCACCATCTCTGACTTCAAGCTGTACTACTGAGCCACAGTAATGACAACTGCATTCTATTGGCACAAAGTAGACACGTTGATCAATGGAATCAAGTTGAAGTCTCAGACACAAATTCCATGCCTATAGACACCTGATTTTTTTTTTAATAAATATGCCAGAAAAACACACTGAAAAAAATGACAGCATCTTCTTAAAATGGTGCTGGTCAAACTAGATGGCTGCATGCTTAAAATTCAAATACAGCTGTACCTATCACCCTGCACCAAACTGGAGTCCAACATAAAACCAGACACACTGAACTCAATAGAAGAGAAAGTGGGGAATAGCCTTGAACTCGTGGAGACAGGAAAAGACTTCCTGAATAGAACACCAATAGCATAGGCACTAAGATCAATAATTAGTAAACAGGACCTCATGAAACTGAGAAGCTTCTGTATGGCAAAGGACACCCTCAGTTTGACAAAGCGGCAGCCTACATAATGGGAAAAGATTTTTACCAACTCCACATCCAATAGAGGACTCATACTCAAAGCCTATAAAGAACTCAAAAAACTAGATATCAAGAAAACAGCCCAATTAAAAGATGAGATACAGATCTAAAGAGGGAATTCTAAAAAGAGCAAATTAAAATGTCTAAGAAACACTTAAGGAAATGTCCATCCTCCTTAGCCGTAAAGGAAATTCAAATCAAAACTATTCTGAGATTTCCTCTTACATTTATAGAATGACTAAGATCAGTAACACAAGTGACTGCTCATGCAGGGGAGAATGTGGATTAAGGGAAGTGCTCATACATTGCTGATAGGAGTACAAATTTGTACAGCCACTGTGGAAACTAGTGTGGTGGTTCCTCAGGAAGATGGGATTAATGTATTTCAAGACCCAGCTATACCACTCTTTGGCATATACCCAAAGGATGTTTTATCCTACTACAAGGACACTTGCTTAACCATGCTCATTACTGCTCTATTCATAATAGCCAGAAGCCGAAAACAACCTAGATGTTCAGCAACTGAAGAATAGATAAAGACAACGAAGTACATCTACACAACGGAGTATTACCCAGTTGTTAAAAAAATGAAATTTAAGCTGGGTGGTGGTGGTGCACACCTTTAATCCCAGCACGCAGGAGGCAGAAGCAGGCAGGTCTCTGTGAGTTTGAGACCAGCCTGGTCTACAAGAGCTAATTCCAGGACATCTAGGACTGTTACACAGAGAAACCCTGTCTTTAAAAACCAAGAAAGAAAGAAAGAAAGAAAGAAAGAAAGAAAGAAAGAAAGAAAGAAAGAAAGAAAGAAAGGAAGGAAGGAAGGAAGGAAGGAAGGAAGGAAGAAAGAAAGGAAGAAAGAAAGAAAGGTTAAGTTTGAAGGTAAATGGGTGGAACTAGAAAAAAAATCATCCTGAGTGAGGTAATCCAGACCAGAAAAAAATAGATATGATAAGTGCCTTGCTCATCCATCATCAAAGAAGCTTCCTTCTGTAACAGATGGTAACAAATACAGAGATCCATAGCCAGACATTAAGCAGAGAATGAGACTTGGAATACTCAGCCCTGTATGGGATGTCTCCATCAAATCCCTCCGCTCGGGGCTCAAGGAAGCCCATGGAAGTGGAGGAAGAAAGATTGTAAGAACCAGAGGGAATGGAGGACACAAGGATAATAAGGCCCTCTAAATCAACATGATCAATGCTCATATAAACCCTCAGGGACTGAAACAGAATGCACAGGACCTGCATGAGTCTGTACCAAGTCCTCTGTGTATATATTATGGCTTCCCTTTCAGTGTTTTTAATGAGATTATTTGTGTACGAACAAATGGGTCTCTGATTCTTGTGCTTTCATTTAGTTCTTTTTCTTCTGTTAGTTTTGTCCAAGTCCGATGTGTTACTTTTTGTTTTATCTTATAATATTTTATTATTATCCATCAGAAGCCTGTTTGTTTTCTAATAAGACAGAAAGAGGGTGGATCTAGATGGGAGTGGAGGTGTAAGAGGAACTAGAAGTTGGAGAGGGAGTGCAGCTTTAACCACAACAGATCATGTGAGAAAAAATCTATTTTTAATAAAAGAAAGAAAAGTATTTATCCCGTGAAAAAAAAATTTAGTGGCTATTAATACATCATAAAATTATTCTTTGATCACCATCTATTCTAGCATTGTTGATATTAAATCTAAAAGAAATGTTTTAGCAGACACTTCTTTTTAAAAAATGTTTAAATTACATTTATTTATTTTGTGTTTGTATGCTCATTCTATGCCACAAATGTGGTTGTCAAAAGACAGCTTGCGGGACTCAGTTCTCTCCTTCTGCCATGTAGGTCCTGGACATCAAACTCAGGCCTCAGATTTGGTGGAAAGCCCCTGTTCCTACTGAGTTATTTTGACACCCTATCATTCTTTTTCTGAATATATATTTTTTTATTTTTGAGATTATAGCATAATTACATCATTTCCCCCTTCTCTTTCTTCCTTCAAAATTATTCCATGTATCCCCCTTGCTTTCCCTCAAATTTATGGCTTATTTTTCTCTATTGATACACATACATACATGCATACATACATACAGCTTAGTCCATATAATGGTACTTATGTGTATGTTTTCAGAGATGAATATTTGATATTGGATAATTCATTGGTGTGTTTTTTCCTGGAGAAGAATATTTCATCTGTTCTCAGCATTCTTTAGTTGCCTGTATTTGTATATGGTTGAGGCCTGCCTGGTGGGCTTCCCCTATCTGTAATGGTCTCCATCTATCTGATGCAAAGACAAGTTTCCTTGATGAGGGATGACAACTACACTTATCTGTGGGTATAAGAACAAATATTTAGAATATTGTTACGGATTATGCTGGTTTAGGAAAGTGGCAGAGGTCACTTCTTTTCCCCCAATTCCAGTATTCATCTGTTTCTGTGCACTTGCCTGTTCCAGATATTTCATCTAGTATTTGGCCATTTGCATCTGGCTGTTTTCCCCTGGGATAATGTTTGCAGAATTCATGGCCATTGTAGTATGTGGCAGTTCATCCATTTCATTCTATAGCAGCATAACCTTCTGCTGTGCACATATTTCGCAGTTTCCTTATTCATTCATCAATAGTAGACATTTCAGTTATTTCAACTTCTTAGCTGTTATGAATAATTTGGCTGAAAACTTTCCTGTACAATTTTTTGTGCAGCCATGCATTTTTTAGCTTTTGACTGTGTACTTAGAGTTGGAATATGTTAAATTATTGTTTAATTTTTAGGTCGATAATCAAATGATTTTTTACCCCTTACCAGTGATGTGTGTGGGCCTCACATTTCTTTATATCCTCACCAACACTGTAATTTTCTTGTTTTGTTTTATAACTATCTACATGGATCTAAGGTACATATTGTAGTTTTGATTTGCATTTCTCTAATTACTGATAATATTGAGTCTTTCTATGTCATTATTGGCCATTTGTTTATTTTCTTAAGAAAATGTGTCTTCCAATTCTTTGTATCATTTAAATTATTTTTTTTACATTTATTCATTCATTTATTTGTGTGTGTATGTGTGTGCAGTTGGGCAGTAAAGGCCCTTATAGGCTGAGCCATCCCATTGACCCAGTAACAAGTTTTTAAATTACCCCATTGTTGTGGGGTGTAGCTCAGTGGGAGATAACTTGTTTAGCATGCATAAGACTATGGATTCAATCCTTAGTGCTACAAAAACTAATGAATTCCCCCAAATACCACAATAAATAGGGCTGTTTGTATTTTTCTCCATTTTTTTGTTTTTGTTTTGAGACAGAGTCGCAGTAGAACTTCATATATAGATCAGGCTGATCTCAAACTTGTGGAGAATCTGGTTGGCTCTACAACTCACCCTCTGCACTGAGATTTGAGAACGTTGATGGCTGTCACCATGCTAGGTGCATGGTGTGCCACTGAGTTGTACATCCGTCTCCATAAAGTGACTTCTCTTCCTAGCTTGCTGAGTGTTTTTGTAGAAAAAAAGCATGATGGGTTTGTCAGTTGTGTGTGTGTGTGTGTGTGTGTGTGTGTGTGTGTGTGTGTGTGTGTGTGTGTTTTAAAGTGAACATGGGGGTTTTATCCTTTATCCCAGGGTTCTTCTATTTTTTCCATTTGTTAGCCTTGTTTGAACAAGACATTTTTGTCTGTCCCTATGTATATTGGTATGTAAAATAGATATACAAACCAAACATTTACTTATCATAAATCATAATGAAATTTAACAAAATTTCTTTGGTTTGGATATAATTTTACCACTCATTCAAAATTAGGTCAACTTTGCATCCTAGTGAGATAGATGTGACTGTTTTTATATAAAGAATTAACTCTTGGCTGAATATTTGACACTACAGGACACAGCATCTTTAACATTTTTCAGAGATGATTGATATTTTGATTTTATAATCATTAGTGCTAAGAATGCTGCTTTGCAGAAACACTTAGTAGAGAATGGCAGACGTATGTTTAGAGCCAGTTCATAAATGGTTGGGAAATCTCTCCTAATCTTAAACCAACATTCATTTAATTTTTTTCCTTTTAATGAAACTCAAATCAGAAGCCCATTTAGCAATTTTAAAAATCAACTTTTAATCCAATACAATCTACCAATTTGACACTTAGATGATTAGGAATGACAGTAAGAAAATAAAGTCTTGTTTTTTTGTGAACCGTTGCATATCTGTAAGAACAAAAAACATTGAGTGCTCAACTCTAAGCAGGACATCTATACCACTCACTCAAACCTCATGGAACATTTCAAAGGACAGAGCAGAAAGATTTTAGCAACCAGAGGTTGGGGAGGAGTGCTGTGAAATTCTCTTGAATATGACAAGGCTGTTGCACCTATGAGTGTATAGCGGCTGTGACTATTTGTAGAAGACCTGCACAAGATTGGGCCCATCAGCATGCCATAATGAACGGGGAAAGTGCTCAGGAGGCCACTCCCATTCATGAGAAGCTATTGATGATTTATGGTTGCTCAGGGTAAGGAGCCATCTTCTTCAGTGGTGCAAGAAGTTGTTTATCCTCCAGTAAATAATTCCCATCCTCAGTCTCATGCAAATAATCTTAATTACTATTCTCAGTGAGTTATTTTAAAAGACATGAAAGTAGGAGGAGGACTTAGTGGGAAGAAGGGATCCAATGGGAGGGATATAGGGAGGACAGTCAGAGATAACATGATAAAAATACATTATATACATGTATACAATTAACAATTGTCTTTTAAATGACAGGGGCTAGACAGATGGCTCAGAAGGGCTTATAGGGAAAGCACAAAGACCTGCATTTGGATCTCCAGCACCCACATAAAAAGGATGGAGAGCAATAGAGGAAATCTTCTAATGTCAACCTTTGGCATCCACTACACACACGCACACACACACGCACGCACACACACACACACACACACACACACACACACACACACCCTGAATATATACACATGCATATACACAAATATGTACACATGTGTACACAGAACACATACAAATATAAAAAAAACAAAATGGTAAAACACTTTACTGTAATTGAAAATTAATCAAACACAGGAATATTGTATTAATCCCTATTGAGAATGCACATGTTAGTAAATATCAGTATATAAATGTTTAGTATCATTAATAAAGCATTAGAATTGCCCAGACGTGTTTGTTTTGTTTTGTGGGTTTTTTTTTTTGTTGTTGTTGTTCACCTAACCATGATTTTTGTAATGCTAAAGATTAAACTCAGGGTCTTTCTTACACATGCTAGGACCTACGTTTACTCAATAGTACACTACAAGTGAACTACATGCCTAGCCTTAAAATGTGACATATAATAGAAAGTAGATAAATAAGAAAGAAACATTTTCTATGAGTAAAGTTTGTTTTAATGTATACTGTCTGTAACTTTCTTTGGGGAGAATAAATATGAAAAGCACATATTTAAAAAGATTAGAAAACTTTAAAAAATCCACACAATTTATTGCATCCATTAATCTTCTACCTGAGCTCAGTGCTAACTAGTGTTGTATGATGTGACAGTATGCACAGTGCTGTACATTAAGAACTAAGGCGACAGTAACGTCATGATATAATAGACATAAACACCTTGAATTCATGATCCATTTGACTTTGAGTTAATTTTTGGTCATTGCATGTTCAGAAACCTTTGACAGCTGCCAATAATTTTTGCAGCCCCCACATTCAGCTAATGTGATGTATTACATCATTTTCTTTAAGATGCTAAGCCAATTTTGAAATCTTGAAACAAATCCCACTTGTTTTTTGCTCTATAATCCTTTCTCTATGCTGCTGGATTTGCTTTGCTAGTACTTTATTAAGTATCTCTGTTTCTTTTTCATTGTGGCTGAGGGTGTAATCTGGGACTTCGTGCATTTCAGGCATGTGCTCTAGCACTTAAATGCACTCCGGCCTCTCATTTCTTTCTGAGTCTTTATTAGTAAGAGATAACTGCAGTTTCCTTTTCTGGTGAGAGCTTTGTCTGGTTTTTGTGCCAAGGAAATACTAGCCTGACAGAATGAGTTACTATGTGTCTCTATTTTGTTCCTGGTTTTGTGAAAAGGTGATATTAATTCTTAGCTTTACAAGATGAGAAATTGAAACGTGGATGTAACCCTTTCAAACACACAACAATATGGAAGAGTGGTTGGTTTTTAGGAGCTGAGGAAAACAGAACATAGTATTGATGAGAGCCCTTATGTAGAGAGAAACTTAGAGGCAAATTTGCCCTAGAGGAGAAAAGGAAGTTTTCATAGAATATCCATCAAAGGTATTCCCTCCTGTTGTATCTTGTAGAAAGGACCCAGCTTGTAGGATGATCTCATTCCTCAAAAGAAATTCTCCTCCTGGGCTAATTTTTCTTTTCTTCTAGGCCAGTTGAAGCTTGTTCAGAAGTGTTAGAGCTGTTGGCCTCCCCTGTGCTTTTTCCCCTATGTGGGTGTGTAACACATTCTTTGAACATCAATAACAATGTTGCTTAGCACTGGTCTTGGCATGCCACAAGATGTCTTTGGTTATTTCAGGGGGCGCCTTATAATTCTCCAAACAGTTCACTTTAATTTCTGTCAGGGACGATTTATATGCCATATTAGAAGATGCTTGATGATGGATGTATCGGGGAGACAAAATAGGAAGATGTGTGCTCTGGAATGAAAAGAATGGAAGACGCTACAATTTCCAAACTATGACGCCCAAGAATTTTAGATTTGAGGTATCTAGAAGTGTCACTCTACTTAATGGAGTACTCATCTGGCAGCGATCTCTGAACTGGGGTGAGGCTAGGCAAGAACCCTAGTCACTTATTTATTACAATGTTTGGGAAAGGTCCTGATACATCAGAAAAGTTATTCAATAAATATTGATTTAAATATAACCATTGGATCTATAAATTTTTGTGCATATGAGAGAACAGACAGCATGTAGGAGATATTCACAAAGGTGGATATGACAATAGTCCCTAAAGAGATGGTGTGTATGAACATGCAGGGTGATAGGTGATTGTTTGCGGCAGTCTTATGGCCTAGATTTTTAGCCAATATCGTCTTTCTTATGACCATCTTGCATATTGGAACTGTTTTTAAATATTCTTAACATAAAAGAAATAAGCCTGTGTGTAGAATATGGTTGTGACAAGACAGTGGGCTGTTTGCATGGACACAGTAGAGAAAACACTTCATATAAGCAGGAGTTAGTCGCAGCTTTGTTGAGTTGCCATAAACACTAATAGACACATGAGAAAACAGTCCACCATGAAGGAAACCAGCCAGCGCAAGAAAGAAGAGTAGTGCTCTGTGAACACAAGAAATTAATTAGAATTATTGATTAAATTACCAACAATCTGCCCTCTGTACACAACATCAAACCAAAAAGATTTTTAAAAATTGGCATCTACACTAACCATGGATAGACTCTATTCCTTGCCATTATCACCTGAATTCTTAAGTATAACTGTCCTTAAATGTATTTTTTAACTAGAAGATATAATTGGATATGTTCAGGACCTATCACATGGTATTTCAATATACATATCTAATGTATAATAATAATATCAGGTAATTGGCATATCCACCACCTAAGGCATTTATCATTTCTTCATGTTGTGAACATTCAGAATCTTTTGTCAGCTTATGTGAAATATACAATTTTTGTTAGCAGTAGTTATCCTACTGTATCATTGAACATTGGAAGGGTATAGCAGTTACTTATATAGCTTCTATATTGTATTAGATATCATGGATGTTTTAGTTTGCTTTCAATTGCTATGATAAACACTGACCAAAAATAACTTGGGAAAGAAGGGATATATTTGGCTTATATGTCCTAATCACAGTCCATCAGGAAGGGAAATCAGGGTAAAATCTCAAGGCAGGAGCCTAGAGGCAGGAACTGAAATAGAGATGATGGTAGAATGTTGCTTACTGAACCCCTTTCCGTGGCTTGCTCAGTTTCCTTTCTTATACAAGGTCACAGGGTTAGTACCACCTATAATGGGCTGCAACACTACTATATCAATAATTAATCAAGAAAATGTTCTACAGGCTTGCTACAGGCTACTCTGTGATAGAGGCATTTTCTTAGTTGAGATTCCCTCTTCCCCATTGACCCTAGATGTGTCAGACTGACAGTAAGACTAACCAGCACAATAGATAAACTAGAAGGAGAACAGTTTATGAAAATATTGCACTACTGTATAGAAGAGTCTTGAGCACCCATAAAGACTTTGGTACTATTTTAAGGGAAAGATTATAGTATTTTCTCCTTAGAGAGAACCACGTGGACCTGTATAAGAAAATAAGCCTCAGTAGTAAAAGTATGTATGAGATTGTACCATAGTTTAACTTTAGGATAGTCTCCAAAGGCTCATATATTTAATATCTTTGTTCCTTGTCTCCAGCTTGGTGCTTTCAGAAGACAGTAGTTGCCCATAGAAACTGGAGTATAGTGGGGATGTCAGATGTCATTGGAGGCATGCATTGAAGGAAGTAAAAAGAACCCAAATCTCTATCAATGGCAAACAGCTCCTCAGTAAGGAATGGAGCTTGGACAGCATCTCCCTCATCTATGGGGGATGGCTGTCTTTAACTTGTGTAGGTCTGGTGAAGGCAACCACAGCTGCTGAGTTCATAAATTTGATAGCTGTGCCATGTCCAGAAGACAGCATTTTATAGTGCTTGTCCCATCCTCAGACTTTTACATTATTTCCATCTCCTCTTCCATAGTGTTCTCTGAGCCTTGGGAATGGAGAGGTTGATATAGATGACCTATTTAGAACTGAGTACTCAGCCTCTTTTTCTCAGCATTTTATCTAATTATACCTCTCTGTATTAACTGCTGCCTGCTGCAAAAGAAGCTTCTCTGACCTATGGTAAAAATAAATACATTTTTAGAAGACAATTTGATAACATAGCTATTACGGTGGTGTGAATGAGAATGCCCCCCATAGGCTTATGTATTTAAATGCTTGGTCCCAGTCGCTAGAACTTTTTGGGAAGGATTAGGAGGTATAACCTTGTTGGAGGAGGTTTGTCTTTGGGGGTGGGCTTTGAAGTTTCAAAGCCAATGCCTTTTCCAGTTAGCTTGTTCTGCCTCCTACTGTAGATCAGGGTGTAATTTTTCAGCTACTTTCCAGCACTTATCTGACTGCCTGATGCCATGTTCCCTATCATGATGGTGATGGACTTTAACCGCTGAAACTATAAGCAACCCCCAATAAACTCTTTCTTCTATAAGCTGCATTGGTCATTGTATCCCATAACAGCTGTAGAAAAGTAAGACAACCACTGAGCAAAATAACAACAGAGAGTTCTCTCTAGGCCCTATGACCTCTCAATTCATGAGATTTTGACCAGGATTATAGTGTCAGACAGGAAACCCATCCCCCTCCCCGTGCAGTTGGCCTCAAATCCAACCAGAAAGCACAATGAGGTAACTAGCCTAATAATGCCATACTATTGTACCAGTGTTTATACCATTATCTTAATTTTTCAAAAGAACATATGCATCCAAAAGGAATGAAAGTCTTTTATAAATATGACTATGCATATTGACATACAATTTTCTATGTTTCATATGTAGTCACTTTAAATGGAATTTTAAAAACTGAAGCTTCATCTCAGGGGGATAATGTTGCCCAGCATGGTCAAGGTCTTGGATTCCATCCTTTGTACTGTACGAGAAAAGAAATTTCATATTGTTACATTATTTTGAAAATGGGGAATAATCATATATCTTGGCTCTTAAAAGAGTAAATAATTCCCATAGAGTTGGAGTTACAGGCAGTTGTTAGTCACTGGCACTAGCTATGGGTGCAGGAAACTAAGCTCAAGTTCTCTGTAAGAGCAGTATGTGTTCTTAACTGCTGAGCCATGAAAACCATTTTACAATGTAAATGTAATAGTGATAATAATCTCTGCCATCGAATAACCATCATTGACTTATTTTGCTGGGCATAGAACTTGGGGCCTCATGCATTCTAAGCAAGAGCTGTATCACTGATGCCCATCCCTCTCCCTAACTATCCTTTAAAAGCAATAGCTACAGTTCCAAGGAGATACAGATGAAAACACAGGCTAGTAGAAGTCTTTCAGCACAAAGCAGATCAGGTATCAGACACAGTAAGGACACAGAAATAGTGAGTAACATGATAACTAGACACATTGAACTTTAGAACCCATTAGAGACATTCCTTCCCCACTGCACAACTATTAGATCACAAAGAAAACATCAGTAAGTCCTATACCATTTGAAAAGATTCCAAACACCTTTCTTAGCACAGTGCCATCAAGCTAGAATAAAAACAAATATAAACCTCATACATTCCTTCCAACTAGAAATTAAAAATCTATCAACAACACTTGGGCTAGAAACAAAACAAAACAAAGAAAAAAGCAAAAAAGGTAATAAAATATTAGATATCAGAGACTATTGGATACATTTAGTGATTGTAAGAAAATATGTAGTTTTAAACACTTAATAACTAAATATAAATAAAATGCATGAATTGGGTTAATTTTGAAAGTCAGAAAAGCAGATGTGCCCAAAGAAACCATAAGAGAGAAAATAATAATAATTGTGGATACAGAAAAGCAGTAATGATTTAGAAAATGGGCCAAATTGATAAAAGTAAGAAAAATAATTTGCCAAACTAAACATACCAATATAGGTCAGAAACAAATTATATATCATAAGACAAAGAATAAATAATGTGGTCTGTCAATAGATGAATGAACCAAAATGGCTTACAAATAAATAATATAAGTACCGCAAACACAGAGAGGGAAACAAACTTAAGAAAGTTTTCAGCTTGGTATTTTAACTCTAAGCCTTAAGTCTAAAGGAAAGTGCTGTGAACAAAGAGTGGAGCCCATGGTAGACTTGATTTTCACACAGACCTAAGTTACATGCTTTTTAAGCTCTCAGGGCTGGGAAGAAGCTCCAGGCCCCCTGTATATTAGGCAGGTATTCTGCCACAAAGCTACCCATTACCCAGTTGGATGGCCTACAACTGCTTTTGTGGTTTTATATTGGACAAATAAGCAAATGCTTTGATGCTCATTCGAATCAGGTTTCTAAAGTATAAGATGCAGAAAGGGGAACACCAGGGCTGGGGACATGGTTCAGTAGATAAAGTTCTTGCTACACAAGGTAAAAGACTAGAGCTTGGATTCCAATACCCATGTAAAACCTGGATTGAACCTGTAAAACCTGCAATCATAACCTGTAGTTGGACTTTTTTGTTGGACAGTCTGCTGCCCAATAATGACATAGAGACTTATTATTAGTTATGAAAGCTTGTTTGATAGCTTAGGCTTGTTTCTCAGTAGCTCTAATAACTTAAATCAACCCATTTTTTTTAATCTATGTTCTTTTATGTGGCTTGGTTACCTTTACTCTCTACTGCCCATCCTGCTTCCTCTTTCTCTTGGAATCTCCACCTATTTCTTTCCAAGTGTCCTCTGTGCCTGGAAATCCTGTCTAGCTATTGGCCATTCAGCTTTTTATTAAGCCAAATAGAGTGACATATCTTCACAGTGTACAAAAAGATTATTCCACAACAATAACCCTCAGGAGGTAGAGATGGGATCCCCAGGGCAAGCTAGCTAGCTAGACTAGCCCCAACAGTGAGTTCTTTCTTCACTGAGAGACTCTGACTTATAATTTAAAGTGATGAATGTCCCAGGAAAAAACCATACATCAACCTCTCACCTCTACATACATGTGTACAAGCACCCACAGAAACATGTGAACGTGAATACATTTACCATACACATATACATGCACAAAGGGGGAAACAAAAGTAGGCATTCTACTGTGCTGACTGAAAGAGGAATTATCAGTGGAGACTCCTAGTTTATATCATATTTCTTTCTGTGCATCTATATCAGTTTTCCTGTCTATTGAACAAGAAGTTGGTATGCTGCATCTTATCCCAAGTGAACATCACCAGCCATGGTAAGATTACAGTATCATGTGTTTGCTCCTTTGCTGAACTAAGAGAACATAGACTTCCTCTTTGTGGTATTTCTGTCCCAAGCCATAACCCAAAGGAAATATTAGTTATCATAAACTGGAGGACGTTTTCCCCCCTGATAATGAGGTTTATCCTCTCAATATCAAGTCATGTCAGGAAAAAAAAGATGGAAGAGTATTCCAAATTACAGGAGAATAATGATGCAGAAAACTAAGAGCCATGTGTGATGTTGGATCAGATTCTGGACAAAATGACATTATTGGGAAAGTCGACAAGATTTGAATTTTAGATAAGATAATGTTATTATTCTAATTTTCTGATTTTTGACTGTGACACTTCAGTTAAGTAAGAGACTATCATTGTTTTTAGGAGATAATGCTGAAGTATGTATGTAGACATGTTATGTCTACAGGTTTACAATAGGAAAGTTCCAATAGAGACAGTATGGTAAAAAAAAAAAAAACAGTGTACTAGGAGACAAAACAGTTGAATTTGGAAGAAGTGTAAATGGGAATTAGTTGTAATATTTTCTAATGAGTGGTTCTGTGCTTTCTAGGCAAGTGCTACACATTGAACTACATCCCTAGTCTGGTTTTTGTTTTGTTTGCTTGTTTTTATGCATTTTTACTTGTATTTTGAGATAAGGACTCTATAAATAGCCTAGGCTGGCCTTGAACTCACTTGAACTTGTGTTCCTCTTGCCTCAGCTTCCCAAGTAGCCTGCATCACAAGCCTGTGCCACCAAGCTGAGCTTCTATTGTTGAAGCTTTTCTAGTACATTGAAATTAGTTTACTTTTCTGAGATACCATCTTTCGCCTGTCAGAATGACTAAGATCAAAAACACTGGTGACAGCTTATGTTGGTGAGGATGTGGAGTAAGGGGAACACTCCTCCACTGCTGGTGGGAGTCAAACTTGTATAGCCACTTTAGAAATTGGTATGGTGCTTTCTTGGAAAATTGGGAATCAATTTACTGCAAGACCCAGCTATACCAATTTTAGGCATATACCCAAAGGATGAGCAATCATACCACAAGGACACTGGCTCAGTTCTGCTCATAGCAGCATTATTTGTAATAGTTATAACCTGGAGACAACCTAGATGCCCCTCAACCAAAGAATGGATAAGGAAAATGTGGTACATTTATGCAATGGAGTATTACTCAGCTGTAAAAATGATGACCTCATGAAATTTGCAGGCAAATGAAATGAACTAGAAAAAATCATTCTGAGTGAGGTAACCCAGACACAGAAAGACAAACATGGTACATACTCACTCATACGTGGTTATTAGAAGTAAAGGATAGGATAACCGACTTATAATCCATAGCCCCAGAGAGGCTACATAACAAGGAGGGCCCAAAGAGGGATGCATGGATTTTCCTGGGAGGAGGAAGTAGAAAAGATTTCCCTGGGTAAACTGGGGGTGGGGTTTGGGAGGGGTGGAGGGATAGGAGCAAGAGGGAGTGGGTTGGGTGGGCTGGGAGTGGGTTGGGTGGGCTGGGTGCAGGATGTGGGTTGGAGGCAGGATGGAGGAATAACAAAAGAGACATCTTGATAGGGGACCCATTTTGGGGTTAGGGAAAAATCTGGTGCCAGTGAAACCCCCAGGAACCCACAAGGATGATCCCAACTAAGATTCCTAGAAATGGTAGAAAGGGTGCCTGAACTACTGTCAACAGATTGGTGACTATCCTAATTGCCATCAATTATGCAATAAAGAGATACTTTATCCAGTAACTGATGGAAGCAGAGGAAGAGTTCCACAGACAAGCACTGTGCTGAGCTTCAAGAGTCTTGTGGAAAAAAGGGAGGAGGGACTGAGCCAGCCAGGGGGCCATGATAGGGGAACCGACAGAGACAGCTGACCTGAGCTCATGGACTGAGACCAACAGTCAGGGAGCCTAAATTTAGGCTCTCTGCATGTGTGTGACAATCTTGTAGTTTGGTCTCTTAGTAAGGCTTTTAACATTCAGATCAGGACCTCTCCTTGGCACTAGCTGGCTTTTGTTAACCTGTTCCCCATGCTGGACTACCTGGCCCCGCCTCAAGGTAAGGAGGGGAGCTCGGTCCTGCCTCAACTTGATGGGCTATGCTTTGTACAAGCCCATGGGAGTCCTGTCCCTTTCTGAAGGGAGATGAGGAAGAATGGATGGGATCAGGGTAGATGGGGAAGGGGAGGAGACTGTTTGGTATGTAAAATAAATGAAAATAAGTTATTTAAATAAAAAAAGAATAACAAAGAGGAGGTATTTTTAGAAAGCATTTAGGAGAAGCTGGCCTTGGTGACATACACCTATAGCCCCAACACTCAGGAGGCAGGAGCAGGAAGACTACCAGTTGGAGGCTATCCAGAACTACATGGTGAAACTGTCTCAAAACAAAACACCCCCAAACAAAACAAGAGATTTAGGTCACTCACTGCTTATTGTTGGTAATTAGTAAAATGTTGCAAACAGTCATTGTCATCAGGAGATAACAGTAGATGAGAATGCACATAAGATGAACGAAGTCCATCTGATGGACATGTCAACATGTAAAGATCTCAAATATAAAGCCCATAGGTGAAAAGCACATGGGCTGGGTTACTGAGTGGTTTGACCCCATGCCCATGGCAAATAGCGTGTGTGGGAAGCAAGGAAAAATGTAAACGCTATAAACACAGAAAATAAAGATGGAGATGGCTGAAGAACAATCTCTGTCTTTGAAGAATTTTCAGGCATTTAAAGAAAATTCAAGTAAACACATGATTACAATGCAGGACGAGGAAGGCACAATTAGTGAGTATTATGCTTAATGCAGATGGAGGAGGGATGGAAGGGAGCTGAGGGAACATTCATTTCCCAGCTAGGGCAAAACCTGTGTCTCTCTCTCACACTAAACCAAGACCCAGAAGACAAGAAAGGTTTACCTCAATAAAGCATAGGAAGAAAGGCATGCTGCTAGAAGGTGGTGTGATTTCTACCACCAGAGCCTGCCTGGTAAAAACAGCTAGAGGTTTCTCGGAGCTGGGCAGAGGAAGGGCGAGACAAAGCAGTAGAAGAAAGACGAAAAGTCGGCTGAGGAGAGCTCTAGACCTAGCCAAGGAGTTTGATGGCCTGAAGGGGGAGGCAAGGCAGCTTCCTGAAGAAGAGTGTAACACACATGAAGGCGCTGCAAACATGATCAGTTGTTCCCACTGCCACTTCTAAGGGAGAGAATAAGGCAAGCCGTAATTGGGGTTAGGGTGTCTCAACAGAAGTAGGAGAAGGAGCAATAAACATAGCAGAGTGTACAGCCAGCAGAAATGTGACTGTAGGTTTTCATCCTATGCATCTGGGAGCATGATGGAACAGTCTTGAATTTGTTTGTTTGGTTGGGGCATAATCTCCCAGTGTTGCCCGGGTTGACTTGGGTTACTCAGGTAATCATTTTATCTTTGCCTCCTGAGTGCTAGGATTATACGTGCAAGACACCATGCTGGGTTAGAGTCTCATTTTATGCTCCCTGACCCTCCTGCTGACCACTGCTGATTGGCCCTTACATTTTCCACGCTTAGTTCATATATAAAATGATCGAGAGGAAGGATTGAAGGCCATGGTTACCGCTGGAATGGGTTTCCCTGTAGGTTGTGGATGATTTTAGGTTTATCTCGAAAGTTTTAATTACAAAATAAAGGTTGGTGTAAATGCAACACAGCTCTGTGAGCTCACAGGCATCCGTCGGATTTCTGTACTTTTCTGGGCATTTTAACTAAATTTAATAACAAAATGGTATACAATGTTGTGGCAAGAATTCTCATGGGAGACTATGAGATCCAGGAAAAAAGAGAGAAAGCCAAAAGCTATGTGAATGGAAACCCAGCAGCTCAATGTGTGGGCGGAGACCAGTGAGGTCTGGTTTAGGCTGCTAGTATGGGTGGGCTGGGCAGGGAGACCGGGGACAGGAGGGGCCCTCCGGGCTCAGCCCCGCCTCCGCCTCGGGCATCTATTTCGCGCCCCCCCCCCCCCGCCTTGGTTCTGCCCTAAGCCCCGCCCCAAGCCCCCTACCCTACCCCGCCTATCTTAGCCCCTCCTCCCTCCGACGTTACCTCCGGTCTCCAGGTAACGCAGGGGCCAAACAAGCGGCGGTTGAGGCCATAGCCTGTCGTCTCTCTCTGGTCGGATTTTCAATCCTCATCGGACGCTGACAGGCATGGCTCTGCCGCTTCTGCCTGGCAACAGCTTTAACCGCAATGTGAGTAGGCAGGACGCCCGAGGTCCTGGCCAGATCCTGGGGTTCAGACAGGATCCAGGAGTGTTTATTTCCCTAGATCATATGGAGAGCTAGCTCCTTCCCTTTTTTCCTGTGTGCTGAGGACACCTAAATCCAAACTTCATGCTCCCTCCCCTCCTTTCTCTTAAAGTGCATCTGAATGTTTTCCTTAGATGACATCTAAGTACAGATAGCTGGGCCATCCAAAGTACCTGGTGATGGTGATGATAAAATAACCACAGAGTGTTTAATGTGTGTCTGGCCGTGCTGTGCTAGAATCGCCGTGGGTGTTCCCAACAGCCCTTTGAATTAGATACTATTTTTGTTCCCATTCAGAGTAGAGAAAACTGAGGCCCAGAACTGGTCTTCGTGGTGATACTAGTTTTCTTTCAGGCAGCTGGTCTTTACAGCCCATGAGTCTAATTATTATCTTTAGTACTCTGGGTGGAAAAAGAACCCATAAAATTTGTTATTAAATAGAAGAATCCACCAGGAGGCATGGCAGATAGGGAAGCCTTCCATTTGCTTATGAAGTTTAGTGTCACACTATGGAGACAGGCACCTAACCCCAGAATACAGGATGAAAGTACAAACACACATAAAACAAAACAAACAACCCTCCAAACATCATAACCCCCCCCCCCAAAAGAACATTAAAGAACTCGGCAATAAGTAGCAGTGTATGTAACAGGAGGAAAACTAGTCAGGCTTTTGTTTGATAGGTGTTTCTGGCCTTTACTTGGGTTTGCCAGTGTCTTTATTAGAAGGTAGTAAAAACGGATGAAAAGGAAGTGACATGGAGCCCATCAAGGTGTTTGTAAACCTCTGATCAAAGTTTACAAAGCATTCAGTGCACCCAATTGACTACACATTCTGAGCAGTGTCTGTATCTGAGTTGCTGGCCCTAGAGTAGCAGTATTTGTAGATTTTCCATCTGAGATTAATTTTTAACCCCTCACATCAGTCAGTTCAACTTCGAACGCTGCTTTGTGCATTTCATTTCTTGGCTAATGGAGGATAAGAGTCTGGCCTCTGAAGCATAGCATTACTCTTTGGTAAGATTAAGTCAGCCAAATATGAAAGGCTCCAAGAAGGAGGGCATGAAAAAAAGATTCCAGAAATAAAGAAGCATGCTATGCAAAAGTAATTTTAATAAAAAATGTAAGCAGAGCCTCCAACTTTTGGCTCTGCTATGCTTCTGATTACTGATGCCCACTGCCTGCAAAAGTATCTCAGTTCTCACATGCAGTGATTAAGGGTGGGAAGGAAAAAAGAGTGTTTGGATGAGATATTTTAAAATCAGCAACATAGTACAGAGTGTACTTTACTTTTTAAAAAACTTTTATTGAGAAGACTAACACATGCAGAGAAATTCATAGTGGGTGGTCATGAGCTGATGCTCATGAGCTGCACATCAAGCAATGGAGCGCTAGCACTACTCTGAAAGCAACCCCTTCACTGGGGTTGCCATTTTCAGCAGGTAAAAATCCAATGTTCTGAATATTGCCCGAAACCTAGTTATACTAAAATATTACTTGTTGTTTCGAAATCAAGTTTAACTGAGTATCTTGTATTTTATGTGGAATTATATGACCTTTTTTCCCTATTAATCTTATGCCATTCTCTACATGTAATCACTATTTTGACTTTTGTCACTATAAACAATAAAATAAGATTTATTTTTGACCTTTTGGCTTTCACTTGAACCTTTTGTATGTGGAAATGTTCTGTGATTTTTGTTTTGTGAATTCTTTGGTTCAGCATTATGTTTGTGAGATTTGTCCATGTGGCTAATGTTCCATTTTATGAATATGCCATGTATTTAGATTCCTTTGTACTCTTGATAGATAGCCTCTTTGGGGCTTTTACAAATATTCTTGCTATGATTCTCTTGTTCATTTCTTTCAGTATGATTACTGGATTGTATGGCACTGATATGGGAGCTTTAGTGGACTCTGCAAAGTAATAATTTTCATTTCCATAAGCATTTTTATTTATGTTTTTAACTTCTAAATGTATTGTTTAGTTTTTTAATTTTACATATTTTGGTCAGAGAATGTACTGAAATTTTTTGCAGTCTTAAACATTTATTTTTAATTTTTATTTACATGTAAACATGCGTGTTTACCATGTGTGCTCATGTGTCTGTAGAAGGCAGAAGGAGGACACTGGACACCCTAGAGATGGAGTTAAAGGAGAACTGTGAGTTGTACTTCAGGAACCAACTTGGGTCCTCTGGAAGAGCAGCAACCACTCTTAACCACTGAGCTATCTCTCCATCCAACCCCATCCCCACTTTGGTTGTTTTAATCTGTACTTCCCTGACTTCCTAGTGAAGTTGAACATTCATTTTTACACACCTTTAATTCCTGCACTTAGAGGCAGAGACAGGTGGATCTCAGTGAGTTTAAGGCCAGCCTGGTCTACATAGTGAGTTCCAGGACAGTCTGGTCTACTTAGTGGTTCAAGAACAGCCAGGGCTACAGAGAGACCCTATCTCAAAAAATGCAGCAAAATGGTCATTTCTTATGAGAGGTGGCACACTTGACTTTCATATAAATTCTCAACTGGTCATATGGTGTATATATATTTAACTTGATAAGAAAGTGACTGCCTACTCTGAGACAGGGTCTTATGTATCCCAGGTTGGACTCAGCTGGAATTTACTATTTAGCCAAAAAAGAACTTGAACTCATGATCTTCCTGCCTCCTTTTCTCTAGAACATTGAGAGGCCCGTGTTTGGTGGCCCATTTCCATATTGCATTGGCAGAAGTAATGAATAAAAATTCAAGTTATTCAGATCATTTGATGTTGTCAATGTTTTGGATTTTAGCCATTTTAATAGACATGTAGTATATCTCATTTTAATTTTAATTTCCCTAGTGTCTGGGATGTTGATAGACTGTTAACCATTTGTAATCTCCTTTGAAAACTATCCATTGGTCATCTACTTGTTTTAATCTACTTTTGAGCTATTAGTGTTGTTGTTAAATAAACATCTATTATTGCTATGTGGGCTTCTAATATTTTCTCCCAATCTGTAGCTTGAAATTTATTGCTCTTAAATCAAGCTTAGGAAATATGCATATATTTTAAAGAAAAATTACAAGATACATTCAAACTGATATTTGCAATGCAAATTAAGGATTTGGGGATTTTTCTTTATCGTCTTTGATTTTATATTTATAGTTTACTTATATTGTCAACAATTAGTTACTTGCTAGTCTCAGCATAAATATATATTCTTAGAATTTCTGACACGAATAACAATGACTTTATTGATTATTAACTATTTAGGTTTTTAAAGGGTTCTTTGTAGTGTAGCTTTCTCTGTTTTTAGGATATCTTTCACTAGAAATGTATTTCCAAATTACCAACTGAGTAATTTGTAGTAATTGAGTAAGGTAAGTAAATATGTAGTAATACTACATACTTGGGGCATGTAGTATTTGGCAATGTTTTGGCTTGAATCCAATACATTGCCTCTACTAAACAAATGTCCAAATTATTAGTTTTCAATTTCACTTATATAAATGCCATGATTTGTGTTTTGTCACTGTCTCCATACTCACTTAGCTTCATTATTTTCATTGTGCTTTGGATTCTTATTTTGTTGTTTCATTATAATGTAAAAACATTGCCTGATTTTTTTTTTATTTTTGTCAAATTTACAAAATGAGACAGGGCTCATGACCTCACAACTTTGCTCCCTTCTTCTCTCTATAACTAGCCTTAAGAATGATTTTTCTCTTCTTCCCCACCTCTTTTCTCCTTCCTTGTTTCTCTCTTTTCTTTTTTGGTTCTGTCTCCCTCCAGTCTGTTTTTAAAACAACAATCTCTTAAAAGTATTTACTTTTTTCTCTTTACTAAATAAACAGTAACCTCTGCTTATTCTCTTAAATCTTTTTATTTCATTTTAATGGCCTATCTTGAAAGTCACTTAATAGGATATAGAGCTAGGCCTCATTGCTTTTCACAACTATAGAGCTAACCCATTGTATGCACTTAACAATAGTTTATTCAGCCCATCCAGTTAGTATTTTCAGCTTTTTGCTATTATAAATGGTCCTAGAATACATCACCAAAGTTAAGCTTTAAAAGAGGCCATCAGAAAACTGAAAGGGAAGTCAGCACATAGTATGGGGGAAATATTTGCGAGCCATATAGCTGATAAGGGACTTAGAATGAGAATTTATAAAGAATCCTCAAAGCTCAGCAACAACTAAGACAATAATCCAATTAAAATGGGGAATGATTATAATAAACATTGAGAATATAGAAATAGCAACTATGCATGTCAAAACTGTTCAATAGCTTTATTTATTAGAGACATACAAATATCACTATAAGGCATGCAAATAAACCACAATAAGATACCATTTCAGACCATAAGGTAGCTGTAGCAAAAAAAATGGTAATTAAGTATTGATAAGGACAGAGAGTCACTGTGTGTCATAGCACTCCTAAGTATCCACCTAAGGAAAATATGCAAATAAGAGTATATGAGATAATCGTTTATCCTTTTATAAATTTTATTATTATGATTATTATTTTGGTGCTTTGGATTGACCTGCAGTCCTTATACCTGCTAAGCAAAGCTCACATAATATCTCCAGTCCAGCATCCTTTGTAATGGCTAAAAATAGAAATAACCTAAATGACTCTGAACTGATTGGTTGACAATGGTTGGTAGAAAATGAAAATGTGGTTTCTACACAAAAATCAAATAATTTTACATTTTTTCACTTAGATTTTAGAGATAGGGTTTTAACATAGCTGAGATTGTCCTCACACTTAATTTGTAGACCAAGCTGACCTCAAGCTTGCAATCCTTTTGTTAGGATTACAGACGTGATATTATGCTTGATGCTAGAATACTATTCAGCCATAAAAAGAAATGTTACAGCATAGCTGAACCATTAAAGAACTGTAGGTGGAGACTGTTTGTTAATTTCCCAACTGCTCTGTTTCCTGACTGCTCAGACCTGGATAATCACACAGAAACTATAATAATTGCAACACTGTTTGGCCAATATCTTAGGCATATTCCTAGCTAGCTCTTATATCTTAAATTAACCCATTTATTTTAATCTATGTATTGCCATGAGGCTGTGGCTTACCAGGTAAGGTTCTGTCCTGGTCTCTTTCTCCTTCGGCAGCTACATGGTGTCTCCTTGATTCTGCCTGCTCTCTCTCTATATCTTCGTTCAGATTTCCTGCCTGACTTTACTCTGCTGAGCCACTGGCCAAATAGCTTTATTCATCAACCAATAAAAGAAACACATATACAGAAGGACAACCCACATCATCTCCCCCTTTTTGTCTAATTAAAAAGGAAGGTTTTAACTTTAACATAGTAAAATTGCATATACAAAACAGTTATCAAGCAATAATTATAGTTACAATATTTAGTCCATTTACATTTGGCAAATTAAGGAAAACCTCTATCATCTATCCTTTGTAATTCCAAAGTTTTATATTTAATTTATCCTTTATCATAACTGAGGAAAACTATAACTATCTGTCTTCAACTCTTCAAAGACTCTCAGAAGGATATAATATTACTTAAGTAAACAGGGAGTACATTGCAAGCAACTTCCAAAGCTCTAGAATTGACAGAGATATCTCTCTGTCTGGATAGTCACCCAAAGTTCTTCTGTAATGTTGGGGCAACCATATTCAGCCTTCATGCCCATAGTATCTGGCAGACTTTGCCATGAAGCAAGAGCTTTGAATAACTGTTTCACTTATATTGGCAGTTTGTCAGTCACTTTTGGCAGTTTCTTTGGTGGAGCAGGAACTCTGAAGTACTGTCTCACCTTCTTAAAGGCAAGTTCATCAGTCATTTCTCTTTGGTTCCCAGATGTCCAGTTCACACAGCATGCTGTCAAACAGTCAAGGCATGAGCAATTTCTTGCCTAAATGGCTAGCTTTGTCACATGAAAGGCAAATTCCAAAACAAGTTTCTTCAATGCCTGTCAACCTCTCTGAAGTAATTGGTGCTGCCAGAAGCAGACATGTCTCACTGTCAAGAAAAGTCTAAGTTCTTAAAATATTTTAAATGCCATGCTCTGTAAGTCTTTGAAAGGTTTGAAGAATGTGTGTCCATCTGAAGTATATCTCTGTACATCTAGAAAACCTAACTAACATGACTACAGCTTGACTATTATAGATGACTATCTATTAATCTGCAATTTTAAATTATACATTATATTTTAAATGAGCTGTCTAAACATAATACCTTAAACAAGAACAGAAATACATATAACAAAATTTACTTTAAATTTGTATCAAGAGAACAAGATAAATATTAATGCAAAGTATTCATCTCTGTATCATATCTCCCTTATTTTTTAAAAAAGAGATGGGTGTTTACCTAAGGCTATATAGCGTCAGAGGGGTAATGAGGACTGACTGCTATTGAAATTTCCTTTGGGGATGATGAAAATGTTCTAAAATTAGATTCTCATTTTAGCAAAGCATGTTAAATTGCTCATTTTGAGTGAGTTAATTTGATGATACTTTACAATACAAAATAAAGCTATTACAATGGTTTGAATAAATGTCCTCCAAAGCCAAAGACACATGTATTTAAAAGGCTTGGTATCCAGACTGTGGTGCTACACATAGGTGGTGATATCTTAAAGGGATGAGGCCTAGTGGCCACTTGGAGGTGTATCCTCAAAGGGGATATTAGGACCCCTGCCTCTTTTTCTTTATCTGCTTGCTTCCTGGCTGCCACAAAATGAGCAGTTTTTCTCCACATGCCCCTGCCATGATCTTTGGCATCATCACAGGTCCTAACACTATGGGACCAACCACCCATAGACTGAAACCTCTAAAACTGTAAGCTCTTTGTTCTTATAAGTTGGTTATCATTATTTGATATTGTAACAGAAGGCTGATAAGCATAGTTATAAAATAGTTATTAGACGGAGTTGGTGGAAGGACATTGCCAGGAAGATGAAATAATAGGGGTATATTAATGCCATGGGTACAGGATGAATTGTTTTAATTTTTAAGTGATTTATTGTGTGTGTATGTGTGTGTGTGTGTGTATGTGTATGTGAGTGTGTGTTGTGTGCTGTGTTTGTCTGTGTGTGCTTGTGACTGTGCATGCACATTGTGTGGAGGCTAGAGGTCAACACTAGATATCTTCCTCAAAACTTCTCCATCCTATTTTTTTGAGATAAGTTCTCTCCTTGAACCCGGAGTTCACTGCTTGGGCTAGAGTGACTGGCCAGCAAGGCCCAGGGATACTCTTGCCTTCCCAGCAAGTAGAATTAGATGATGCTCACACAGAAAGCTCTTTACCCATTGAGCTGTCTCCCTAGCCTCTTACAGGATGGTTCTGATTTAAAGAATTGTGTCACTTTGTTCCCAGTAGCTATTGACATTTTACCATTTGAGTCTAAGTCACCTCTCTTTTTCTTGTTTGTTTGTTTGTTTTGAGACAGAAACAAACTATGTGTTCCAGAGTTACTTTGCACTTACTATATAGCTCAAGATGACCTAGAACTCCTGATCCTCTTGTCTCAGCCTACCTAGCACTGGAATGAGTGCCACCATGCCAGGTCTTGGCCACCTCTTGAAGCATCTCCTCATATTTTGAAAATTACATAATATTCTGCTGATATTCCTTATGTTAATTTGGACTCCAGAAATGAGAGTCCCTTTTCCTACATTTTTATTTACATATTAAGCATGTAACTGATCACATTGCATTTTGTACTGTACTTCATAACTCTGCCAGCCAGAATACATTGGCTTTTCTGTGTTCTTGGCCATGGATTTGATGTGGCCAGATGTCTCCAATTCTTACTTCTGTGACTTTTGCGCAGTGATGAACTGTAACATACAATTATAAACCAATAAACCCCTTTTCTCTCCTAAGTGACTTCCCTACCTCCAGGTTGTTTTATGACAGCAACAAAAAGGAAACTAGAACAATCCCTCACATAGGCATTTTGATTTAAATCCTTTCTGGCCTTCTCATTGTTACTTTTGTTTTCTCCTTGGGAGCAAGAGGTTGGAGCTGACATGTTAGATCTGGGCTTCTGGCCTAGGACTCTGCTTATATTGGGTTTGTTCACCTGTGACAAGGTAGTTCTCATCTGATGGAGAAATTGTGATCAATTGCTCTTTGGGTCACCTCTCAGTGCTTTCCTTATACAGGGCAGGTCCTGAATAGCTCATTGTCCACTGTCCCTCTCTACCTTCAGTGGTCATGGTTAAAAACTAAGACGGGAACAAACTGAGCTCGAAAAGATCATGTCAGGAGTGAGCATCTCAGTATTGTCTTCCACTGATGCTAGTGAAACAAAAGAATTCTTATTTGGGTGGCAGTGAATAGAGAGGGGGAAGAAAGATCATTCCCTGTGTTGCTTAAATAGGCTATATGGCTGCCTTAGTTGCTTTTCTGCTTCTGTGGTTAGCAACACGATTACAAGCAACTTGAAGAGGAAAAGGTTTATTTTACCTTGCAGCTCACAGTCCTTCATGAAGGGAAGTCAGGACAAGAACCTGACACCATGGCTTGCTCAGCCTGCTTTTGTACATCATGCAGGACCACCTGCCCTAGGGGTGGTACTACCCCCAGTGGGCTAGGCCCTTTCCCATCAAACATTAATCAACAAAAGACTTACCCACAGATAATCTTCATTTTCTTAATTGATGTTCTTCTTCCCAGATGGCTCTAGCTTATTACAAAGTGAAAAAAATCCAACCAGGACAATGGGTCTTGGGACGCTTGGTTTAGACAAAGTGGCCAGGAGAGCATCAGGATGTGCCTATGCATGTTGTGACTCAGTGTTTGTGGCATGGTGAGGGACATTCATTTCCTGCTTCTTGCTGTCCTGTTTCACACTTTCTGGGAGCAGCAAATACCTTTTATGTACACCTATCAGTGGGAAATCTGAGGAGAAGAGTTTCCACAGTGGAATTCCAGAGTTCCCTAGCACAAATTCAAAGGATTTCCTTTTCCATCTCCTTGCTGTACACTGCAGTTGCAGAAAAGACAGATGCAGATTGTTAAGGATGGGAAGATTGCCGAAAGCAGGACCGAGTGAGAGGCGTGCATTTTATTCTCTCCTAATCTCGGCTCCAGCATGCTCAATTTTGACCACAAGCTCTAATATCACAAAGTGGCTGGCTTGACCAGTAGAAGGCCAGATTCTTTGCTGCTTTTCTAATGCTATGATTGGTATGCCAAAGGAAGGGGTGTCTAGAACTGAACCTGGATCCTCTGCAAGAGCAGCAAGTACTCTTAACCTCTGAGCCTGTAGGGTTACAAGATAATGCTGAAGGACGCCCCCAGACTCAGACGGTATGCAAGAGCAAAGACCCCAGACTCAGACCAGTCTCTGACATTGAGACCATCTGCTAATTTGACTCTAGGTTTTTTTTCCAACTTGACATAATTCCCTGGAGATTTATTGAAGTTGGTTTTTGTATCAATTGTTTATTCATGTTTACTGCTGAGTAGTATTCTATATATGTACCATAATTTCTCTAATCATTTGCCTGTTGAGGGATGTGGAATAGTTTTAGCTTTTGGCTGTTAGGAATAAAGCTTCTATGAATGTTCATGTACAGGGTCTGTGTAAATGTTTTTGAAATATATTTATTTGTTGTGCATGTATGCATGTGTGAGTGCACACATGCTACAGCACATGTGTTGTTAGAGGACAGTTTTCAGGGACTGAGTCTCTCTTTCCTCCCTGTGAGTCCTGGGGATCCAACTCAGGTTCCCAGGCTTAGTGACAAATGCTGTTACCCACTGAGCCATCTCTCTGGCTCATGTGAATGTAATTTGTCATTTCTCTGGGATAACGATCCAAATTGTTGGGTCATATAATAATGATTCAATACTGTCAAACCATTTTTGAGATCAGACACTATGTTACATGCCTAGTGGAAATGTATATGTGATATACTTTCCCCATAAACAGGTTAACATTTAGTGTTGTTATTTACTTTAGCTGTCTTATAAGCATAGTGTTACTGATGATGTAGTTTCTTTTGTTTTCTTGGTTTTTGTTTTTTGTCATCTTGACACTATCCTGGGTAGAAGAGGTAACTTCAGTTGAGACATATGGCCAGCAGATTGGCATGGAGGCAAGTTTATGGGATATTTTGTTGATTAATGATTGATGTAGGGAGTCTACTGTGGGCAGTGCCATTTCTGGGTTTTATTGAAAAACAAAGAGACAAAAACCCAAGAAGCTGAGTAAGCCATGGGGAGCGAGCCCATGCAGCCAGTAAGCTGCATGCTCTATGCTCTTTGCTTTAGTTCCTGCCTCCTGGTTCCTGCCTTGAGCTCCTGCCCTGTCTCCCCTTCAGGATGGACGAAGATTAGGGCATGTAAGCCACATAAGCCCTTTCCTACCCACATTTCTTTTGGTCAGAATATTTTGTCCCAGCAACAGAAAACAAACTAGGAGGTGTGGGATGACCTCTCAGCCCAGGCTGAATTGGCATTGCTCTAGTGGTTAGTGAGTTGCGCATGTTCTCATGCACTTATTGGCCACTTGTAGTGCTACCATATCAAAGTGCCAGCTTGCATTTTCCTCACTTCTAATTGGATTTTTTTTAACTGTTGAGCTTTGAGAATTCTTTATACACTTTAGATGCCAATTCTTTGGGTGAGATGTGGGTTGCACGTATCTTCTCTCAGTCTACAACTTTTTTTTTTCAAACCCAATAAACACTGTTTTGAAGGGTAGAAGTCCCAAATTCTACCTTGAATTAATTAATTAATTTTGTGGTACTGTGGATGGAATCCAAGATTTTATATATGCTAGGCAAGTGGTTTATTAATGAACTGTACCCCATTCCCCCAAATTTCTCATTTTAATGAGGCCAAACCTATCACTTTTTATTTTTTGGACTGTGTTTTTATTTTAAGACTTTAAACATTTTTATTTATTTATCCATTATGTGTGTGTGCATGTGCATATGCATATATGGGTGTGGGCTTGCATGGAGGTCAAAAGATAACTTGTGGGAATCATTTCTCTCCTTTTACCAGGTGGATCCTGGAGATCAAGTGCAGGTCACCACACATGGTAGCAAGCCCCTACCCCACTCACTGGCTTGGCTATACTAAGAACTCTGCTCAGCCTACAGCCTAAAAAGCTCTCTTTTTCTAATAGTTTTACATTTTAACTAAATGGTTATGATTCACTTAATTAATTTTTATTTAAGGTTTGGGTCCTGATTAATTACTTTGACCTACAGATGTGAAATTGCCCAGGACTGTTGGTAGAAAGGTCTGAATTTCTTTTGCATCTTTGTAAAAATTCAGTTGAGCATAGGTGTCGAGGTCTTCTGGGTATTTCTTTCTGTTCTGTTGACCTGTGTCTATTTAACTCCCATTGCCATACTATTTTTTATTGCTGTTGCTATTTAGCAAAGTTTAATGTCATGGTCAGTGATTGCTCCTGCTTTATCTTTGCTAAGATTTTTTTTTCTGCCTTCCTTATTTTTTCCAAAGTATAAGGAAAAATCTTTGTTCAGATCACATAATAATCCTATTTTGTTAAAATAATGACTGGGCATATAGCTCAGGGGTGGAGCACTTTCCTAGCATACATGAGGCCCTTAGCTCAAGAGAGCAAAAACCCATTCTAGAATCTCAAACAAACTTCTGAGAGCAAGGCTAAGTAAATAAGTGCATTGTTTCCATTGGGGGAAATTTTTAAATGGAAATTGACATGGGAAAAGGAATTTAGAGGTGGAGGTACTAACCAACTACAATGAACCTTCAATTTTAGCTGACTTTAGGAGAAAGCTTTGGAATTGTTCTCTTTGTTGGCTAGTGCTTTGAGTTGAATTATTTAGAGAAAAAAATCAGTATGTTGGGGAAGATGCCATGCATCGCTCTAGATCTCGACTTAAATTTTGTATTTTTACTTTCCCGATTGAAATACATTATTAACTATATAAAACAGTTTATTTGCTATATTGAGTTGATAGCTAAGGATCACATGCACATTTTTCGAAGTTAGCTTTGCAAAGAGAGAAAAATTGGCTTAAGAAAGTTGGAGGATTTTTTTGGCATGCTTTTTTATTTTTATATTTGAGTTTACTTCTCTGGTGATTTTGGTTTATTAATAAGTAACGATAGCTTGCATGCTCTTGTGGTCCTGAGCTCTAACATTCCACTCTACCCAAGACAATTTTGTTTTTATTTTCTCTGGGTGATTCATAATATTTGTGGAATGACTTCTCCATAAAAGTATGAGAAAAGAAGAAAGTGAATTTCTAAAATAAATATGATATAAAGACAGGGGAAAGAAACGGTCTTCTAGGAACAGAAGCAAACTAGTCCAGAATATGATCAGGCAGGTATACTTAAGAATAACAGTTTTTAGATAATTATTCATCAGATACTAATTAGATGCTGTCATGAAGTGTCTTGGACCTATAATCTCAATTTTTATGGAGCTGAGGCCAGGCAAATCCTGAATTCCTGGCCAGCCTAGATACACAATAAGACCCTATCTTTAAACAATAAAAAACAATTTTTTAAAAAAAGTATTGTTGGGACAGCAAGATGGCTTAGTGGGTAAGGTGCTTGCCACTAAACCTGTTGTTTGATCCCTAGAACACACATGCTAGAGAGAACCTGTTCCCAAAAGTTGTCATTTGCCATATGCACTGGCTGTGGCATGAATGGTGGTATGTCTCCTAACTGTGCTTTTGTACACATACACACAGATTCTAGAAGAGTATCATTAAGATTTATTACAAAAAGTAGTTTTTTTCTGCAGTGGTGGATCCTGTGAATTGAATCAGGACCTAGTGATTATCAGGCAAGAGCTATATCCCTGAGCTACATCTAACCCCTGAAACACTAAATATTGTTTGGTTCTCATCAGTCCCCATGTTTCTATAACTGGATGCTGTATAAGGGATTCTATAGAATTGTCTTTTCATATCTGCCAAACTTTTAAGGAATAGACTCTAGATTCTGTTACTTTACCCATCTCCTCTTTTCAAGATCAAATGAATCATTTTGTCAAAATGTCAAAAGCAAAAATGACAATTCAACTCCTTTTCTGCAATAAGGCACCAGAGAATATGAGAACTGGTACTAAGGAGATGGCTTAGTTGGGAAAGTGCTTGCCACATGAACATGAGGATGTAAATTCAAATCCCCAGAACCCTGAATACCTATAATTCCAGTGATGAGGAGGTAGAGAAAGGAGGACCTCTGTGGGTTTCTGACTAAGCCAGTCTAGCTAATTGATGACCTCTAGGTTCAGTGAGAGTCCCTGTCTTCAAAAATGAACTGGAGACATATATGAAGGAAGGGTTCATAAGGCTCTATCACTGTCTGAGAGGCATTGGCAGTTGGTGGCTCCTGGGGAAAAGATGATCCATTTTCTTCAGGATTGTGGCCTCTCCTTGGAGGTGGGTAGATGTGATCAAAATGCATTATGCACATGTATGGAATTCTCAAAGATACATAGAGGAGTTAACATTTAAAAATAAGTTGGAAAATTCATTGAGGAAGACATCTGACTCAAACCTCTAATTTACACATATACATATACTCCCCATGCACAGCAAAAGAAGAATAAAAAGGAGGAGAAGGAGAAAGCAAACAAGCAAGGAAGAAAGAAGCTAAACATGGCCAGTAGACTGAACTGGGCCTTGAGATGAGAGGGGATAGGGAGAGCAAGAGAAAGAGAAGAGAGATGGGGACCAAGAGCCAAGAACAGGGGACCTAGAGAGGAGAGAACCAGGAAAGTGCATTATTAAAATGACAGCGTTATATAGGAAAGAGAACCTGGTGGGAAGGGAAGCCAAACCCCTGGACTGGGGAGGTTTTGGGAGGGTATGGGGCAGGTTACGAAGAGCAGCAAAGAGCCACAGGTACTGAGTGAGCCTGGTGGCCAGGATGCTCTTTGGTATGTTAATAGGCACCACAGTTAGTTAGCCCTTTGTGCATATCTGTGACAGTTGTATAGCTTGCT
Source organism: Ondatra zibethicus (assembly GCA_004026605.1). Lineage (NCBI taxonomy): Eukaryota > Metazoa > Chordata > Mammalia > Rodentia > Cricetidae > Ondatra > Ondatra zibethicus. The sequence continues at coordinate 35,234 of PVIU01018258.1, forward strand.
CTATTTGTGGGGAACCTATTCTTCACACTGGATTGTCTTGCCCAGTGTTAATACAATGGGAGGAACTTAGTCTTACTTCAACTTGATGTGCCATGCTTCGTTGACACCCATGAAAGGCCTGCCCCTTTCTGAACAGAAACAGAAGAGAAATGGATTGAGGGGGATAGAGAGGAGGTTGGGGGAGGGAATGGAAGGAGAGGAAGGAGGGGAAACTGCAAATGGGATGTAAAATAAATGAAAAGATGTAATTAATAAAGACATTTGAAACAAAACAGAAAAATAAAATCAATGCTAATAGGCAACCACAATTTCAGATATTACATCAGCCCTAAACATGTTTGATATGTGTGTGTGTGTGTGTGTGTGTGTGTGTGTGTGTGTATGTATATGATGTGGGATTCCCCTCTATATGCTGTGACTATGTTTTTATTACCATTGGTTAATAAAACAAACTGCTTTGGCCTATGGCAGAGCAGAATAGAACTAGGCAGGGAAAACTAAGCTGAATGCAGGGAGAAATAAGGCAGAGTCAGGGGAGATGCCATGTAGCTGCTGAAAGAGACAGATCCTGGAACCTTACTAGTAAGCCACAGCTTTGTGGCAATATATACATTACTAAAAATGGGTTAAGATACAAGAGCTAGTTAGAAATATGCCTGAATCATTGGCCACACAATTTCTGTGTGATTATTCGGGTCTGAGCATCTGGGAAAGCAAAGTGCAGTCTCTGTTTACACACACACACACACACACACACACACACACAATGTAAACACATATATATATATATATATATATATATATATATATATATATATCAAGGTGATAATATCAATCATCTGAAAATAAGCCACAAATTATTCCAGTCAGCTGGGACCACACCCAAGTGTTCCAGAACCTAGATGTAGCCCCGAGTATCCAGAACACAGGATTGGTTTACTTGTTTTTATGTATTACTTAATTTTATTTAAGTTTTATATTTTCTTTTTATTCCCTTTTCATATATTACATCTCTACTTCAGTTTCCTTTCCCTCCTCTCCCCCCGGGCTACCCTCCCCACTTTCCCTCCCCCTCAGTTCCAGCCTTCCTCCCCTCAGAAGAGAGCAGGCCTCCCAGGGACATCAACCAAGCACATATGCCATAATATGCTACTATAAGACCTGGCACATACCATCACATCAAGACTAGATGAGACACCCCAAAAGGAGGAAAGGGGTTCCACAAGCAGGTGAAAGAATCAGAGACAGCCCTGCCCCCCCCAACTCCCATTGTTAAGAGTCCTACAAGAACACCAAGCTATTCTGCCATAAGCTATATGTAGAGGATCTGGAACAAACCCCTAGAGGTTCCCTGGCCTCTGTGTGCCCCTATGAATGCTGGTCAGCTGATTCTGTGGGTGGTGTCCCTAACCCCTCTGGTTCCTCTGATCCCTTCCCCTTCATCTTCAGGGCTCACCTAATTCTGCCTAATATGTGGCTGTGGGATTCTGCGTCTACTCCCATCAGTTGCTGGATGAAGTCTCTCTGGTCTCTTTGATGAGGATTCTGCTTAGCTCCAGCCCCAGAACACTGCAGGCAGGACAAACTGTAGGTCTAAGGTTTTGTGGCTCAATTGGTGTACCAATCCCTCTACTTGAGGCCTTGCCTGGTTGCAGAAGATGGTCGGTTTCAGGCTCTGTGTCCTGCATTACTAGGAGTCTTCGTTAGGGTTACTCTCATAGATTCTATGGAATTTTGCTTGTACTAGGTTTCCACCTCACCCCAGAAACACCCCCCCCAATTCCCGTTGTTTCTCTCAGTATTTACTTCCCCTGCACTTGATCCCTCCAATTCCCAACTCCACCCATCCAGACCCCCCATGAAATATATTTCCCCTTTCCAGGGAGATCCTTGCATCCCCCGCTTAAGTCCTCCTTGTTACCTAGCCTCTCTTGGTCTGTGGAACATAGCATGATTCTGTTCTACTTTACAGATAGTATCTACTTAGAAGTGAGTGCATACCATGTCTGTCTTTCTGGATCTGGGTTACCTCACTCAGGATGATTTTTTTCAAGTTCCATTCATTTGCATTCAGATTTCCTGGTGTGACTGTTTTTAACATATGAGAAATACTCCATTTTGTAAATGTACCACATTTTCTTTATCCATTCTTTGGTTGAGGGACATCTAGGTTTTTTCCAGTTTCTGGTTATTATGAATAAAGTTGCTATGAACATAGTTGAGCAAGTGTCGCTGTGGTAGGATGGAGGATCCTTTAGGTAAATGCCCAAGAATAATATAGCTGGGTCTTGGGGTAGATCGATTCCCAATTTTCTGAGAAAATGCCATGTTGATTTCCAAAGTGGCCATAAGAGTCTGCGCTCCTACCAGCAGTAGAGGAAAAACACAGGATTTTCAAAGGCAGCTCCAGGGGCTTCACAGAAGTAAGCTCTTTGAAGCAAGAAGTTTTATCAGAAGTTAGTGGTTAGCTAGAGGATATTCCATACAAATGGGGTTTAACAGAAGCTAAGATAAGTTAGCTGGACATCCTGACCTTTGGTTCCTAGAGGAGAGCTGGGTAGTTTTCCATGGGATTCTCCATCAAGGAGACCAGATTCTAGTTAAACCTGGAATAGCCTCGGCAAGAATACAAGATGAAGGACTCTGCACTGTCTTATCTTGTCACAGTGCCAGTACTGCTTTCGAGGGCCTCATCTGTTATAAAACAAACAAAACAAAACCAAAATAAGATCTCCATAATATGTTTCTGACCCTGACAATACTGGTAGGATGGAATGTGTAAGTATGTAAAATGATTAAAGATAGGTTGACCTTCTTGACATTAGTAGAAAATCTTTGCAGGGACAAAATATCCTGCCTCTAACAGCCAGGAAAGACTTCAAGAAGAGATGACATTTTGACAATCTTTTATTTATTTCTTGCATTCTTCTAAGTGCGAGTTATTTTAAGGAAATTATAAATACTAGTAGCTCAAGAGTTTTGATTTGCAATATCTTACCTAGAATAATTTTTAAAGAGCAAAACAAAAAACATATGGCTCACAGGATAATTCTGTCCCCCTGACTCTGCCAAAAGAATTCTCATCAGGGTTATGACTGACCCTTCACTGAAAACTTCAGGATGAAGTCTCAAGGCTCATTTTCACTTGGTTTATCACTGGCATTTAACCCAGTTAATCATGCCCTTCTTCAAATGCTTTCTTTACAATTTCCATGATGTTGAACCCTCTGGGTTTCTTACTGTTTTGCCAGATAGCTCTTTTAGGTCATCTTGGCTAACTCTATAATGTCTTCCTCAATTGTAACATAGAGCTATTTTTAAAAGTTTAACTTTAAAGTTCTGTCTTGGATTTCTTTATTGTAGGATCACTCAATCCAGTATTAGATTGCCTTAAATACTAGCCATCAGCTATTGTGTGTAACATGAGGGCCTGGTTAGTCTTCTGTACTCCCACCAGGTCCCACAGTCATTAGGTCCCAAAGAATCACACAGAAGGTCTACATAAGTTATAAAACTGATTGGCCCATTAGCTCAGGCTTCTTATTAGCTTTTGTAGCTTATATTAACCCATTAACCCTATCTATGCCACATGGCTCTGTACCTTTTTCAGCAGGGCATGTCATATCTTGCTTCTTCCATGGTGTGGGCAGGACTGCAGAAAGAGCTTCCTTATTCCCAGAATTCTCCTGTTCTCATTGCCCCACCTTTACTTCCTGTCTGGTTGTCCCACCTATACTTCTTGCCTGGCCAATCAGTGTTTATTTAAAACATGATTGACAGAATAGAGACAATTCTCCCGCACTACTTCCACCTCTTTTTTTTTTTAAACAAAGAAAAATATCCATAGTCCATTTTTTGGGATTGTGGGCGTAGTATTCCAGGCTACTTCCGGCTGGTTGGGGGCACTGATAATCTTATGGGGACCTAAAGAAAATTTAGAGTTATGATCAAGTCCTGACTGGAGTATCCTGTGAGGCTTGATCATCTCAGGCAGCATCTTGAATCCGTTCTGGAGGTAGAACTCAGACATCTGGACCATCTGTTCCTACTGGAGATTTCTCAGGTGGTCTTCCTTGATCAAACCTGAGTTTTCTTAACTCAGAATGAATCCACAGCCTCTCATTTCCTGTGGAAACAAAAGCAAAATCTCTTCTCCAAAGTAACATACCTTTTGACTTCAATGAGTGGTGTGGGAGAATTGTCTGTATTCTATCAATCATGTTTTAAATAAATGCTGATTGGCCAGGCAGGAAGTATAGGTGGGACAGCCAGACAGGAAGTAAAGGTGGGGC